>LR812527.1:40349832-40397332 GCA_903798195.1 Danio kyathit | reverse complement strand
TCAGGAAGACATCGAAAAACACAAGTTTTATATTTCCCATAATGCCTTGTAAGTAACGAAAAAAATGAACGGGTAGATTAAACTTTTCTCTCAACTGACTGAATGATGCAAATCTTTCTTCCACATAGAGGTCCTTTATGGAACATAAACCTTTCTCCTTCCAAACAAAGAATGTTCTAGAAAATTGTGGGGGTAAAAAAAGAATGATTATCGCATATTGGTGTGTACACAGAGTTCTCTGAAACTATATAGTTTTTAAACACATATGTGGCCTTTTGCATTTTCACTATGCCTTTTTTTAAACATTTTTTTTACTAGTTACTGTTTTTTTCACTGTAAATATATTCATACTGAATATTTTTTTAAATGTTTTTTTACTGCATGACATGGTTTTAGTATCAGTGGCTCAACAAAACTCCTAAATTACAATGCAATCTATGTAATACTGGCTTAAAGGGACAATCCAAACATTTTGTCATACAGATTTTTCAGTCGCTTTCATCCATTTCTCAGATCAGAATTGAAAATCTGAAAACTCCCTGTTCAATCTTCACATCATTGTGTTTCTCATTCCTTTGAACAAGTTGCAAATGTTTTTGTACCTCCATGCAAATGATTACGTGCAATTCTCTGATGTTTCCTACATTATCAATTGCTTATTGTCATGTTAATCAAAATGAACAAGTTGTCTTAATATTTTGTCAGTATGCATTTTTCTATACATTTCCACTAGAATTTCTTTTCTAAACCTGTCTAGAGTTAATAAATTTCTCACAGGTGAATCTTGGCTTTTCTAATGGTGCATCTGAAAGGAGATTGTACTGTTCACATTTCTACTTTTGTTTGTTTTTTCTTTGTGCTTTGCAGTGCTGTCTTTTACTGTCTGTATCACAATGACATAATCTGTCAACAAACAAACAAACAAACAAACAAACAAACAAACACCATAATTTACACCAGAACATCCCTCCAGAGTACACTGTTATATTGACAACATGACTAAGTAATTTGACTGTCTTATCCATACACAATGACACAAGGACATGTCATTCTGACGACACTGACTCAATCATTGACACAGAAATTTAGTTTTGAGAGATGAACTAAGGATTTGAGTACGAGACTGGCTTTTGAATGTAATCCATGGTGTTTTGCTATTTGTACATGTTGTTTTGAGAAATGCATTTACTGTTTTTTTACTGAATTTCAATTCTGATATGAGAAATGTACCAAAGCGACTGAGAAAAACTGTAATATACTTCATCATCAACTTTCATGTCATTCTATATCTCTATGGCTGAATGAATTATATGTTGTTCATGCAGTAAAAGGTTAAAATCATCAACAAAAAATTAACTTTTGCTTATTTTGACAATCCCCTTTAGACACTACAGACTGAGAAACGTTATAAATACATGTTAATTTTCTTTCATTAGAGTATTCGTAGGCTGTTAGAGTTTGTCAAATAAATCGGTATGTTCTTGCGATGTTACTTCAGTGAAACATCTGTTGTGGACCATCACAATAAAGGAACATTATGAAAGTGAGTAAACTTTTTTTCTTCCTTTCATCTCATCCTGACATCATCTCATTTTCACGGGTCCATCTCGGCATCCCCTCTCCTTCACTCAAGTACACACACACAATCACACACCCCTCCTTTTCATCTGTCCCCCCTCCAGGATCAGGGGAGCAGGTTGTGGTAACATTTGTAGCATTTGGCTGCAGCAAATCCCACAGCTTTTTTCCTGAAAAGAAGCAGCCACCTTAAAAAAGGGGGGGCTCTTCTCAAGCGAAGCCCCTGGTCTTTCTCCGGCTCTCAGCGGTCTGCTTGCCCCTCACCATCGCCTGCAAATCCCCCTTTATCCGCTGGCAGCCAGATGGGGTGGCAGGAATAATAGGCAGAGCCTGATGAGCACCATTCAATTTGTCCAGCCGTGTAAAGGAGCTTGTAAGCCGTTCCATTTGAGCAGGGTGTAATAGTAGCCAGGGGAGCAGAGGCTATGTTAAGACTTAATTACCTACTAATGGCTGTTGTAGGGACAAAAGACTTGTGTAGACCCCAACAACTTACACTCCTGTAATAGAGGAGGAAGAGGTGGAGGGGGGAACTCATTATTGAGATGTGGCCAGAAATTTCTGATGTCTCAATGTTGAAAATGTCATAAACGCAACTTTATTCAGCAAATATATGAGGTGTCTGGGTTGGAAGAAAATGGAGACAGGGAGAGAGAAAAAACTTTGCTGCGTGTACTTTGATTTTCTTTAGAAACTTGAGAGAAAAGGTTTTCTTGTTTTTTTTTCTCATTTTTTTTCTTTTCTTATTCTCTTTCTTTTTCAGTTGGAGGGAAGATTAGCAGGATTAAGACTGGCTCACATATGCTGCTCTTCACTATTGGCATTCAGCACAACACAAGCCCAACTGCCACCCAGACGGGGAGAGAAAGAGACAGACGAGGGTGAGAGTGAGTGAAAGTTTTCCTCTCATATTAAAGCATTGCTGCACTGAAGAAAAACTGTTTGGAATATTTGTGGAAGGGAAAAAGGCGTATGGTAAGAGAAAAGAGAAAAGGATGGTGAGAATTTGGGATGAGGTTGCAGAAATGTTGCAAAAATTGGCTTCCATTAATTTTACAGCCCTATTACGCATACACATACACTGTAAATAATATCTGTTAATTGCAGTTTCTGTATTTAGTGATTCACAAGTGTTTTCTGTTTATTTACGATTTTGAATTGCATTATGAGAGCTTGATCTCGGCTCTGTTGCCTTTTGATGTTGCAAAATCAACTCTGCAGTTTAACAAAGTGACATTTTATTGACATTTTAGTCGTGTGAAGTAATATAATGTATAAGAAATAATATATAGAGGAATAAGTCTGTAAAACAACAGAAAATGTACTGGCAGTATATTACAAGGTCTTTGTGCCATAATAAACAACACCAACCCAGACAATATATCACTTTTCTAGTAAAGTATGTAATAGTAAACTATAGTTAACATATTAAAAATGTTAATAAAAGTAACTTTTTTTAACTTTTCAAGAAAGATCAAGGTCCCATAATGCAGTTCAAAAGCATGAATAACCCAGGAAAAATAAAAACATACAGAATACGGAAAACTGCCAATTTACGGATATTTGTTATGATGTAGTATGTACTTCTTGTATTAAAATAACTGTAATGGGTGGGTACTAGCAATGAACCTTTTATAAAAAATTAACAATAGTTTTACAACTAGTAAAACAAACTAGTAAAACAAACAAAAAAAGATGGTTATTGTAGTTATAGTATGTTAACCACAAAATACCCATGGTTTGGCACTTTAATTACTTGTAGTAAAATTGTGGTTATGCACATTTTAATTGATCTGCCAGAAAATTAAATATGGTTACTAGACTTTCACTACATTAAAACCTTGGTTTATTTTTGTGAGAGAATCCATCCCTTAAACTGTCATGTTATGATTCTATGAAGTTATGAAATAAATAATAAAGTGGGATCTAGAGGTCTTTAACCACATTTTCCATTTTTAAAGAAAGGCCCCATTATTTATTCTGTGATGTGAAAACATTTGTCAATGCCAGTTATAAAAAGCTGCCGAATGCATACAGTGGACATCTTTGGACATCTTTTGATGTTCATGGGTTTGAGAACTTGTTTCATTTTGAGGACATGAAAACATAACCTTCGTCAACCTGTAAAAGTTTGTTTTGACTTGAAGAAACTGTACTTTTTGAAGTAATAATCATTATAAAAATTAGCTTTTTAAGCAATAGTTTAATAGTTCTTTTTTATGTTTTAATTGTGATTGGAATAAAACTGAATTTGAGAGTAAACAAAAAAAATTATTAGATTCTTTTTAAAAATCAATTTTAATTATATATATTTAAAAAACGGAATTGGGGAAAATGTTATTTAAATAAACTAAACAAAAGATATTGAAAAGTTAGTTCACCCAAAAATAAAAATTCTGTTACTCATCCTCATGTCATTTTAATCCCAAGTCCTACATTTATCTTCAGAACACAAATTAATTAATCTCCCTCATCCTCCATACAGCAATGGCCCAGAGATGTTCAAAGTTCAGAAAAAGACGCAAAAACATTCCATGTGGCTTCAGGATTTGAACTGGTAATCAAAGCTCCAAGAACTTTAAAAATAACTTTGTTTGCCTGTGACTTTAATCGTCTCGGGATTGTTGCTGTCTTTGTAACTACATGAGTGTGTGATTAATAACAGAATTTAGAAATTGGAAATTGTTTTACAACCCCAAATCCGAAAAAGTTGGGACAGTATTATAAATTTACTTTGACTTATATTTCATTGCAGACAATACAACAGCACATTATTTAATGTGTTACTCATTATACCACATATAATATGTAGTAGTAGCCCATGAAGTTTCATTGTAGTATAGGAATGGTTGCCAGACCCTGCAGAACTGTGTAGTACCTAGAATAGTATACTGAAGATGTTCACGTTTAAGATTTTTTTCTTGTATTTCTTCTGATACAACATTAATAAAGGATTAGGGTCAATAGCTTCATTACATATCATTGAAATTATCTTAAAAATGTCTGTCCAGAATTTATTCAATGACACACCCAGAACATGTGACTCAATCAATGGTGGTTTTAGACTTTTGTGTAACCCTGAGTTAAAGCAGCGAACATATATATATATATAAAATGTTCGCTGCTTTAACTCAGGGTTACACAAAAGTCTAAAACCACCATTGATTGAGTCACATGTTCTGGGTGTGTCATTGAATAAATGAATAAAATGTTGAAGAGGCATGTGGCAGATGCACATCGAACAATTTGATTCTGTAAAGTAACGTGCTTATGTTATGGGTTAATCGTGCAGAAAAAGCTAAAAGTGAACTCCAGCTGGATTCATTAACTTGAGTATGACTGCAGTTACAGCGCTGGCTAATTTAGCTCTTAGGGTTAACAGTTTTTACACATATACACACCTCTGCCCACCTCATTATTGGAATGCACACGCGAACACCTCATTATCTCATAAAGGTAATGAGAAAAGAAGAGTCTGGCTTTGCCAACAGGCAGAAATTAGCACTCAGTCTCCCTCTACACTTAACCACCAGGCTAACATTCATTCACCCTGAGGTGGCAAAAGCTCTCGTGTGGAACGTTTGCCTCTTTCCCTGTGGCAGGCCCTTGTTAAACAAATAGCTTTTAATTAAATGGCATAAAATGTTGCCAATTCTGTATTTTTTGTCATTTCAGTTGATTTAATTTTGTGCACCTGAACTGTGAAGTTTCAATAAGCTGTAAAATGCTGTCTGTGACCTGGCAGTGATGTGGAACATGGACAATGATTTAGACTGAAATGTTCTGCGAATCAAACAGACAATGAAAATTGTCATCATTTACTCCCCTTTTACTAATCTTCTAAAGAAGATATTCAGAATAAAGCTAGAAACCTTTAACCAAAAAATTAAATATAGTCTTTGAGGTTCAGTGCTGACGTTTTCTAACATTTGGGAGCATGTCAAATCTCTGAAACTTAAAGCAGTTACTGAATAGTTGCCCATCTTGCACTTTTAGTTTGTACCTTCCAGATGAGTACTAGTACTGATATAGCACTAGCATACAACTCTTCCTGACATAAAACCACAAGTGCCCCCACATCCAATTCAGTTTAATATATTTTCCCTTTTCTCTCTCTTATATTTTTTTCTTTTCATTTTTTTTTACCTAATACACTATGCTGCCAACCTCAACTTTCGGTACTAACCTTTTTATATGCTTAATTTGTGAAATAAATGCTCATCATATATTGTTTATGCACATCATATTCTGTTTGTTGTGCAATATGAGGATTATAGTGTGGTTTATTTTTATTCTTTTAACTCTCCTGTCGTGTTCATCTCCCGCCCCTTACTTTAGTGTTCCCGGTCAAAAGTGACCGGTGGTTTTAACTGCTATTAATTAGCACAAAACATTTTTTAAAAGCAACTTTTTATTCAATGTACTTTAATATCTCAAAGTGGTGTTTAACATGAATTTATTGAATTACACATAAAATAACTGTGTTGAAATTATAAATAGCGAGTGAGTGAGTTGGGGTGGTGTACAGTAAATGGGGATGTTTTCTGTCTGATGGATGAATATAGTCTGGATACCCATTCATTTCCTATGGCGGTCACTTTTGACTGGGAACACCACAGGTGTAACAAGGTTAACTAAAACACTCAAAATTCAATGAAAGTGGTGATCATCACTTTCATATGTTCAAATGAATAGTGTGGAGGATATTGAGGCAATCAGATGTAAAACACAATGTTTAAGAGTGTTTTGAGTTAAGAATTGGTCAGATTTGACCCAAACACGACAGGAAGGTTAATCAATTTTGTACTGTTATACATGTATATTTTTATTTGTTAGTTTTTTCTATTTGTACTGTTATTTTCCCTGCTACTTTTGTTTGTCAACTGTCATAAAAATCTGATAAATCTTTAAAAAAAGAAACATTTAACCGTTGACTTCCATATAATTCGTTTTTTCTAACTGTAGAAGTTGATGGTTACAGGTTTTCAGCTTTCTTTAAAAGATATATGTTTGAGTGTGTTTGACAGAGGAAAGAAATCATAAAGGTTTGGAACCACTTGGGTGAGTAAATGTTAGGTGAACTATCCCTTTTATTACACACAACTACCTATCTCATTAGGCTTTCGGGTAACACTTTACAATAACAGTACATAAATAATGATGTATTAATATGTAAGCTAAACATTATTATGAAATAATGATGCGCTCATGAACTAACTTTAACAGCATGACTCACATGAGTGTGAATAATAGCTACCTTAATCACTTGTTAGTACATGATTGTTTGTTAATTCATGCATTAATTACCACATTAGTTTATGCTTAATTTAAACATCATGAACTCATGATATGTTACTGTATAATTATTTCACGACTTTACTTGGAGGGTCACATCAACATTGACCCATTCTTAACTACTTATGAACTCCTTATGTACATTCAACTAGTGTGTTTACACTGAAAAACAATAGAAAAGTGTTCTGTCAACATCAACATCAGACGTTTAAACACAGGAGTTCATGAGTAGTTAAGGAAGAGTTGATTGTGATGTGCCCCTCCAAGTAAACTCATGACATAATTATACATTAACAACTCATAAGTTCATGTTGGTTACATTTAGCTTAAACTTAAATGTTCATTAATAAATTAATTAACAACATGTACTAACAAGGTAGCCATTATTTACACTCATGTTGTAGTTAAAGTTAGTTCATGAGTAGCGCACACATTAACTCATCATGAATTCATAATAAAGTAATGTTTAGTTTACATATTAATACATCATTATTAATGTACTGTTATTGTAAAGTGTTACTGGCTTTAGTATACTTATGTAATCTCTCTGTAATGTTGCCAGACTCCAGTCTTGTTGAAGCATGGCTGTAAAAATAAGTGTGCATCTTTATCGCCGCCTCAGTGTGATCTGAATCAAGAGGTAATGACGTCAGGCATGCATGCTCTTAATTAGCCTTAATTGGCAACATTCTCGGCGGACTACGGTTACCAAAGTTGGGATGAATCGAGGGCAGACCGACCCCTGTCTTCCTCTCTCTGTAATTGCTCCCAAGACAGTTGTCAGTCAGCGTGTGTTGTGTGTGGGGTGCGTGTGAATTCGTGTGCATTCTTCCCCGGGTGACATTTCACATAATTATATGCGCGAGGAATAAACTGCAGCTCTGACAATAGGGCTCTTTTCTGTCACCCCCCGTTTCTAATCCAGATTGTCGCGGCATATATTACCATTTTGGTACACTTAACAAGTGAGATTACCGGAATTCATAATGAAGGAACTGAACTGCAACTTCTCTCCGACACCGCCGGTTTTAAACCAGCTCATTTGCATAAGCGTATTTAACGAGAGTAAACAAGCAAACAGACAGACGGGACTGTCCGCACGGGGATAACAACCAAACAACAAGAGCTCATAGATGCTTCAATGAAAATATGTTAAAGACCTTGATCTGATGATGCAGAATACTGTCTCCAAAACTCATTGACGCGTCTCTGTTAAATCTACACCTGTGGAGCCAGAGAACAATACACTGATTCCCAGAGATTTTTGATCAATTTTCTTTGTCTGTCTGGCCTTAAATATATAAACATGAACAGCTGCAGATATCTGCTAAATATAGGTTAAGGGGCATGTAAATTGTGCTCATAAATATGCGCATTTGACATCCCCTGCTTATGCCATCTTTTACCCCAAACAACTTCTGCTTGACCATATTGGCCTAATTGAAATGTTTCAGATCATAACCGTTAAAAAGCATTTTGCACGCCTCGTTTAGTAACGTTTTAAATGCGTTTAACGGCTGAGATCAGTCAGCTGTCAGGCGCCCGCATGGGGTCACCGGGTTAAAACAATATGCGCGCGTTCAGACCGCAAAACTGTGTCTGCAACAACCGCGTGCAATCCGGCGAGAGACAAACACGATCACGGAGAAAGTCTTGCATCGGCATCCATCCATCCACGCGTCAGACAACTTGTGTTTTGGTTATTGTTTATTTAGCTGCGTGGATGATATATTAAAAAAAGTAAAATGTCCAATTAAAAATCTATAATGAGAGAATAGCTAATTTATAAAGAATATTTCAGATAAATAAATAATATTTATAATAATAATAATTTAATAATTTGCCTACTTAAACATAGTCTAAAATTAATGTTGTAAATAATAATATAGTAAATATTATGATTTTGTTTTGTAAATTATTTAAATATTTCATTGTAATTCGTAACATACTAATTTGCTGGCTACACTTTTTATTTTTTAGGCCTACAATTTTTTTTCAACCTGCAGTGCATTTGCAGTTTAAACAGTTAATAGTGAGGAAAGAAAGTTGTTCACTAGCCTGAAAGATATTTGCCAACATATGCGCCGCCAAACTTAACTTAATAACTTCAGTACAGATTGCACAGTTTGTTCAACCGACTCTCTGTAATCTAAACCCAACGATGTTCTGTGAGCATGCACCATATGCGAAGTGTGTCTAATGCATTTAATGATGCCTCAGTTTTTTTGCAGTGACATCAGGTTTTAGGACCCCCACCCACTGGAGCTCATTGGTTCTTGACGGGCTGTCGGAAAAGCGTTGACATTGTCCCGGTGACTTGCCCCCGGGTGGTGGGGAGGAGGGACCGCCTATAAAACACCCGTCGTCACTCTCGGGCGTGCCAAACACAAACAGTGCACGAGTAAACTGGAATAGCCTAACGAGTCAATTCTGCAAAGCCACACACCAGCACGCGCTTGCACCTGCTACCGGTAAGTCTGAAAATATAGAAAATATATGCAATGATTTTACTTGTATAAAGTATTTCAAAAATATTATTAGTAAACGCCTACGTTATTTTGGTTACATGATTGTTACATGATTTCCCTCAAATTATTTAGTGTATAAATTTGTTATAGGATACTGTTGGCTACATTACTACTTTTTAAAATATTAACTTTTATAAATATAATTTTTTTATAATTGGTAAAGTTTGTCGCAACTAAATTATTAAACTATTTGGCAAACTCAAACAGCTTTCATAAACTTTATGGAGTTGCCGAGTTATTAATCTCCATAATAAATCTGTTTTCCTACATTTACAACAAATGAATACTTTTTATTAGCTTTTAATTTCATATAAATTGTTTTTCGTTGCGTCTTAGTTTTTCTGGGTTTAATAATTGCTCTCTTTTAAAGGAATATTGACATCCTCGAGAAGCTGAGAGCGCACTGAACGCCATGGACTCTGACACGAGCCGAGTGTCCAGCAGACCTTCTTCTCCTGAAGGCGATGATCTTTTTCTGTCCGCCGTCAAGAAGTCCGTGGGTTTCTCCGGCGCCGTCTCCTCCACGCAGAGTGATTCTCCTCCGGAGTTAAGAGGCGCAGATCTGCGGGGCATCTCCAGCGCTGATGAGGACGCAATGGCTCTAAAGATGCTCTCCAAAAAGGACCGTAAACTTCTCTCCGAGAATGAGCTGCAGAGCATGCGCCTAAAGATCAACAGCCGCGAGAGGAAGCGCATGCACGACCTCAACATCGCCATGGACGGGCTCCGGGAGGTCATGCCCTACGCTCACGGGCCGTCCGTGCGCAAGCTCTCCAAAATAGCCACTTTGCTGCTCGCGCGCAACTACATCCTTATGCTGAGCAACTCGCTGGAGGAGATGAAGCGGCTCGTGAGCGAGATCTACGGCGGAGGGAGCGGGGCCCATCACGCCGGTTTCCATCCGTCCAGTTGTGGCACTCTTACGCACGCGGCGGCTGCTCCGTTACCGGGTCACCCCGTTGCTGTCTCGCATTCCTCTCACCCGGTGCACCATCCTCTGCTTCCACCAGCAGTCTCCACCGCCGCATCTCTCTCCGCGACGGGGCTTTCAGCCGTTAGGCCACATCACGGACTCCTCAAAGCCCCATCAGCCGGCGCTGGGCCTCTTGGCGCGAGTTTCCAGCACTGGGGTGCGGGCATCCCGTGTCCGTGCAGCATGTGCCAGGTGCCTCCGCCTCACGTGCCCGGTATGAGCGCCGTCAGCATGCCACGGCTGACCAGTGACTCAAAATGAAGTGAACTTTTGTAAAAGAACTTTGAGAAGACACCACAGACTTTTATATATACATAAAAACTGTAATATCGTGTTTATCGTTTATGGCTGAACAATGTGTTGTGGGAATCACAAATAGAGCTGAAGCAAAGAAGAATGGATCAAAGCCACTAACATAGAGTTTTCTAACACTTTAGCAATTTCTGTGTATAGATTTAGTTGGAAATGGCATACCTTAATTAGCCTTCAACCATGGGACTGAAAGAACAAGTTTAATGTGAAATAGAATTACAGCACAAAGTAAAATAAAGCCGATTCATGCTTTAGTTAAATAGGGCTAAGTAGTTTAATGGGCCACTACTATTGATTAAAATGTCCTTGAAAACATAATGGTTGTAAATATGTAGATAGCTTTTGTACAGTTTGAGAGATTTTATATTACATTCCCCAGTTTATGTTTGGGGTCAGAATTCATTTGCCAAGCGCTCTCTGTAAAGAAGCACCTGTTCATTCCTGCACAATATATTTCTACATCTGCATTTCTTCCCCTCTCCTTACTTCATAATTGATAGTTTTTGTTTCTTCTTTCTGCACAAGCTTATCCGTCATTACCGATGCGAAGAATGATCAACTTTTATTTTTTTATAATAAAGTGCAAAATGCTATTTATTTACTTATTTCAATGGTATTTTCAAATTAAAGTGCGGTGAATGTTTGAGTCCTACCTGTAAAATAAATGTTTTAAAATGATTTACTTGTTTGTGTTTGATTAACTTTTTTCGTCTATGCAAAACATACAACATCTAAAGGACAAATACAAAAATATCTATCTATCTATCTATCTATCTATCTATCTATCTATCTATCTATCTATCTATCTATCTATCTATCTATCTATCTATCTATCTATCTATCTATCTATCTATCTATCTATCTATCTATCTATCTATCTATCTATCTGTTTGTCTGTCTGTCTGTATAATTTAGCAGAAAAATGAAAATTAAAACACTTAAATCTATATTTTCATATTTTATTTATAAAAAAAATATATATATTTTTTTACATCAAATCACATTAGTGTTTGCGTATTTTGGGAAACTAATAATCACTTATTCGGGAACAAACAGAGAATGCTCAGACCGACACCATTTATTTATTGTGGACTGAACCAAAATAGAACAAAGATGGTCTAAAAAAAGAGAATGTTCAACAACTTGCTCGGAGCATATAGACAGAGCGTGTCTCTTTGAGGCAGATTTAATGAAATAATTTAAAATGTTTGGTAATATAGCTTATATTCAATATACTGATAAATTAGCTAACTCGATTCATTCTTCAAACTTAAATTTTAGTTTCTTGAAATATTTTTAAAGCATAAAATTATCTGAAGAATTAGTTTTTTTTTCAGTCCACTTGCATGAATTACGCATTAATTTGTTTGAAATTAAATCTGAAAAACAAAAAACGAATGCATACATGCTAAACTTTTGCGCATAGCTTGTAATGTTCATTTGCTTGAAAAATGATAAAACTCAAACCCGGAGTTTAAACGAAATTATAAAAACCGAATATAAAGTCCATCGTATGTGATTAGAATAATCCGCTGCGTAAAACATATGCTGGATAAGTTGGCGGTTCATTCCGCTGTGGCGACCCCAGATTAATAAAGGGAGTAGCCGAAAAGAAAATGAATGAATGAATAAATAAATGATCAGAATAAAGAAACTAATTGTGTTGGAAAGAATGTCGCAAAACATTTTCAATAATTTTGATCTGTAGAATATAGCCTCATTTCTTCAGGGGGGGGGGGGGGGGGGGGAATGCAGAAAACGCATCTGCACAACAGAATATATGCAGAAAGAGAAGAAGCTGCGAGATGGGGGGAATAAATAAAGGAGTATTAGGTGGAATACATAACTAAACGCCAGCAGCTGGAAGGCAGATTGCTCTTTCTGTTGCAATGTTTTCCAAGGGATTTTTTGAGCTGGAACGATATGGAGTGAAGCTGGTTTATGAATATTCATATTTGCCACTTGTTTATTTGTTTATCCGTTATATTGATTCGTTATATTAATTTTGGGCAACAAACAATCATTTTACATGAACATAAGTGATTAGTAAAGAAGATGTTTTATTTACTTATACAGTTTAATTTAATTTAGTTTACTTGTATTATTTGTATTAATTATAAATTACTGATTTATTCTAGGTGCATGTTGGGCAGTCTTCGCGCAACACTTAAATTCAACAGACGGGCGAATACACCAACAAATTTAGGTAAGTTTCAAAGATTCAGTGAATAAAGTTTCAGTATTGCAACGACCCAGCAATTTCGACCCCAGATTGAGCTCTATGAAAGCAAACAGGCTGCTGGTGTCTTGTCTTCCTTCACTAACATCTGCTTGTTAGTAATCTTCAGCCGCCTCGCCCATTTGCTCCGCGTAAAATGCAATTACTCCGAAAGGTAATGAGAATTACACGCTATCACATTTCCAAATTAATCAGAGCAGCACCTCCCCCGCAGAGCCACTCCACACAGGCCACCTTAACGAAGATCTCCTCTCACCGATTGACTGACTAAATGACACATGTTTACAGATGCTAATGGGCATCACTAATAACGCGCGGATGAACTTAATAGCAAATCCATGAAAGTAACTTGTTATCATTCCAGCGCGCAACAAACTTTGTGTTCTGTAAAACAGGTCGCACTGCGTCCGCCCAGGTCTTTTATGTTTCCTTAAATACAGAGCTGTTTTACTCTAGGTGTTTTAATAAATTACCAAAGACGCTCGGGAAAAATATTTGTCAATGTCAACACGCGCTATTTAACTTTGTTAAGGCGGCATTTTATTTCGGAAGGCATGAAATCTGATGCCTGCATAGCCTACGTATATCATAAGATGTACATATATCCAGTGGTGTAAAGTAACAAATTACAAATACTCAAATGACTGTATTGAGTTTTTCTCAGAAATTGTAATTTACTAAGTAGTTTTAAAATTGTGTACTTTTACTTTCCCTTGAGTACATTTTTAGTGCTGTATCGGTGCTTTTACTCTACTATTGTTCTTCAACCTGCAGTCACTACTTTAATATTTCCTATCTAAGGGGATTAGAATCAGTCCTGTTATTCCTATCCAGTCAAATTGCACATAGAAAGTAAATCGCATCATACTGAACTACTTTAAGACATGCAACAAACTGTTTGGAAGCATTAAAAGTGTCCATGAAAATACTTGACTCAATGACCCAGAGAATGCAGGGTTCCACACAACTTAATCATGTTGTCCCAACACAAATCGATTAAGGTAACTTATCACTTTCAACAAATTGATGTGCATTGAACACAAAAAAATTAAGTTGTCCCAATGAAATCTCAAGAATTGTGTTGTTTCAGCTCATTTTAAATAAGTAGCGTAAACTAGTAAAAAATATTTTATTTTGAGTGTGTCAATGATGAGAAGATGACGGATGTTTACTGTATGATAACCGAAATAACTACGTGCACTATACAGAATGTTACGTTTACACACACACACATGCACAAATTACTTTTAAAATGGCTAATTTGTATTCATACTTTGAGTAATATTTACAACAGATACCTTTACTCTACTTGCACTACATTTTTGGGCAAGTAAGGTTATTTTTGCTTGAGGATGATTTTTTAGTACTCTTCCATCACTGCGTAGGCTATATCCCAACGCACCATCGCATAGAAAGGTCTCAAGCAATTTTCTTGACTGTTATGCTTGTTGAACCATTAAAGACATAGTTCATCCAAAAATGATAGTGATAATTTACTCACCCTTCACTTGTTCCAAACCTTTTTGAATTTTTCTGTTAAACACAAAATGAGTTATTTTGAATAATGCTAAAAATCGGCATTGGCTTCTCTGGTATTTGTTTTTCCTACTATGGGAGTCAATGGTTACAGATTTTCAGCCTTTTCAAAAATTTTGGTCATATGGAAAGCAATCAGGGACAAAAATCTTTAAACAAGCACTAGTTTGATTGTGTCAATGCATCATCAAACCCAACAACCTGCTGTATTTGAAACTACATCTGCACATGAGACAATGTATTGGGATAAATGAACTCAAACATCAGACTGGCATGTGTGCATGCATAAATCACACAGTATTGCCCTCCATTAAAATGACTACAGGGTACATGAACTGTGCACATCTATGCCTATTAAAAAAAATCTAAATTGGTGCGTCAACGGTGTCAAACTGTACATGTTCAATTTCACACATTTTATTTAAACACTTTCGCACAGGCCTTTGGTATGTTTCCTTAAATACAGAGCTGTTTTACTCAAGCTGTTTTAAGTAAATTACCAAAGACGGTGGAGAAAAAATATTTGTCAATGTCAACACGCACTATTTAGCTTTTTTAAGGCGGCGGTTTCTTATGGAAGGCATGACAGCTGATGCCCGCATAGCCTATATATATATCATAAGGTGTACATATATCCCAATGCACCATTGCATACAGATGTCTCAAATGTAGCAATTTTATTGGCTGTTATGTTTGTTGAAGCATTGAAGGCATAGTTAATCCAAAAATTATAGTTTTGTGATAATTTACTCACCCTTCACCTTTTCCAAACCTTTTTTCACTTGAATATTTCTGTTAAACACAAAGTAAGTTATTTTGCAGAAAGCTAAATATCGTTAACCATTGGTTTCTCTGATATTTGTTTTTCCTACTATAGAATTTAATGGTTACAGATTTTTAGCCTTTTTCAAAATACATCAACAGAAGAAAGAAAAGGTTTAGAACCACTCATTACTTAGGGAGAGTAATTAGTGAGTAAATTAGTGAGTAAATTTTCATATTTTTAGCTGAACTATTTCTTTAACAAATGCAAGAGTGTAATGGTGTTCAGTGTTGGGTTGCAGCTGGAAGGGCACCCGCTGCGTAAAACATATGTTGGATAAGTTGGCGGTTCATTCCGCTGTGGCGACTCCTAATTAATAAAGTGACTAAGCTGAAAAGAATATGAATGAATGAATGATTTCTTTAACATGATCAAACTGTGCATGATGACATACTTAAATGTCATGTTTTTGTTTTAAGTATTTAAATCAGGGACAAAAATCTTTAAACAAGCACTCAGGTTTTGATCGTGGCAATGTGTCAAACTTAACAGCCAATGAAATTGCTGTATTTGAAACCACATCTGAGACAATGTGTTGGGATATATAAACATAAACATCAAACTGACATGTGTGTATGCAAAAATCACACAGTATTGCCCTCCATTAAAATGACTGCCTACATCAGGGGTGCCCACAATGTTTCAGCATAACATGACCAAGTCAAAATTATCTAATATAAAAATACAAAATATATTTATTTATAAACATATTGAGAATTCTGTATTTGTACAATATATATTGATGATTGCTTTCAACTATATAATGTCTATGCCTACAACTCTGTACATATGTTGTCATTACATTACTCTGATGACTTGCACTGAATGGAATCAGCCAGGAAAGCATAGTCCAGACAGTAGCTGCTGATAGCCAGCCTCAAACACACTACCAAATTATCATCCGTCATGGTGGAACGATATTTGGACTTGACTACACTAACTTCGCTAAGTGCTTCAAAACTAGTTTTTACGCACATGCGTGGTTACCCATGTGTCAGAAAAGGTCAGATATCAGACTGACTGCCCTGTATGTCAATCAAGCGACACATTTGGCCTACATAAAAGATGGCAAACTGCATGTTCAATTTCCTACATTTTGTTTAAACACTTAAAATAGCTTTCTATATGATCTGTTTGCTTTCCATAATTCAGGTATTAAAATGCATAAATAAAAAATCTATTAAAATAAAGCAACATACATTAGCTGAATGCTTATAATCAATTACATTATATAATCTGTTACCGTTAAAGTTATAAAATAGCCTAAATGAAACTTTGTGAATAGATAGCTAATATTTATCCATGCCAAACTGCAGCAGTCTCATGCATAGCATTTTCACAGATTGTGTTTAGTGTTTAATATTTATGTGTGTGCGGTGGTCTTAAACTCAGATTTCAAAACCATTCTTAAATCCTCTGATTCAGCACAGATGTTGAGCCATTCAGACGCAAACACTGGGCCTTGTTAGCCCAAAGGATTAGACCGAGAGGATTGTAGAGATGCATCAAAGGTGGTGGAAAAACACAAATAATGTGGAAAAGAGAAGAGCCAAAATAAACAAATAAATGAAGTGCGTCTGTAGCTTTGTGGGACAATAGAAAGTAGCGAGAAAGGGGACAGAGATGGACAGAGAAGTAAAGTTGCCAACTCTGTCACCTTCCATCCTAAAATGTGCTTTTCGGCCTCTCGGGTTCATTGATCCATCATCGTTATAGTGACTGTCAGTCATTTATCACATAATCATTCCAAGAAGTGCATTTTAGAGGAGGAGCAGACGGATGATTTGAGGAGCCCATACAGTGGCCATATGAGACCACACTTCCCCTGGGACGAGTGTTTATCTCACCCTCCATCATCTGTTCGTCCTTATGTAACACACCCCCATGGAGAGGAGAACACCTCCATGTAGAAGGCATTGTGTTATTTTTTTATTTGAGTTTGAAGCTTTAAACAAAGGCATGGTTGATGCTCTTCCAGCTGCAACCTAACACTAGGAAACGCCCATACACTCTCATTCATACACATATACATCGGCCAATTTAGCTTATTCAATTGACCTATAGCGAATGTCTTTGGACTGTGGGGAAAACCGGTGCAACCGGAGGAAACCCACGTGAACACAGAGAGAACATGCAAACTCCACATAGAAATGCCAACTGACTCAGCCGGGGCTCAAACCAGTGACCTTCTTGCTGTGAGGGAATCGTGCTACCCACTGCTCCACCGTGACGCCAGAAAAGTGAGTATTAAATACAATTTATTGGACATGAAGACATGAAATTGACTATATTTATTCTTTTTACAATTATATATATCATATATATGTTCTTAATACATTTACCTCACTGGGGTGGCACAGTGGCTCAGTGGTTAGCACTGTCACCTCACAGCAAAAAAGTCACTGGTTCGAGTCCTGACTGGGTCAGTTGGCATTTCTGTGTGGAGTTTGCATGTTCTCCCTGTGTTGGCGTGGGTTTCCTCTGAGTGCTCCGTTTTCGCCCACAGTCCAAACACATGCGGTATAAGTGAATTTGGTAAGCTAAATTGTCTGTAGTGTATGTGTGTGTGTTTAAATGAGTGTGTATGGGTGTTTCCCAGTACTAGGTTGCAGCCGGAAGGGCATCTGATGCTTAAAACATGCTGGAATGATTGGCGGTTTAATCCACAGTGGCCACATCTGAAATAGAGACTAAGCCAAAAGAAGATGAATGTATGAATTGAATGAATTTAACTCACAACTAATTCCATTGTGGTCTATTTTTGACATTATTTATATTATTTAGTCATTATGTTATGCTGCTGGAACAAAGAATGCAAATTATTCATCAAATTTGTATAGCTTATGCTGCTAAAGAAAGGGATAGTGTTACTATTTTATACCAATATTCTTTATTTTTCCTTATGGAAGGGAATTCACTGAACTCTATAAGCAGGTGTGTTTGATTAGAGTTGGAGCTAAACTGTGCAGGACACCAGCCCTCCAGGACCGAGTTTGCCCACCCCTGGACTAGCTATAGACTTAAAATTGGGTATCACTTCATTTTGATGGTCCCTTTAAAGCATTTTGCTGAATTTAAGTAACAATGTATCTACATGCCAACTAATTCTCAGTAGATTATAAGTAGACTGTTAGGTTAGGGTTAGGGTTTGTGTAAGTTGACATGTACTTGCAAAGTCTATTGTAGTCAGTTAGGAGCAGTATCAACAGATATTAAGCAGACGGTCTACTAATACTCAAATGACAAGTAATTGGCATGTAGTTGAAATGCAACTTTTAGTCAACAAAATGTGCAATAGAGACCATCAAAATAGTGTTACCTAAAATTGTGTCTAATTGCTAAACATTGCAACATCCTTTACATTATCAATTACACAATTCAGTTAAAGAAAGCCTATAGATTACATTTAAAACAGCAAAATTCAGCAAAATAGTTTGCATCCCTGAACATTACAGTATATTGTCTAGCACACAGTAAATTCTGAAAATAAAAAACTGTATACAAATTGCAAAACCTGCAATTGTTACCTAAAGGAATTATTTTTTGGGGGTGAAATTACTATTGTTTGTGTTTTGCTGCCTTTTAAAATCAACAAATTTATATTTTTCCTTTTCTTTTTCCACTTTGTGATTAGAGTAAATTTAAATATTAAGCAGTATTTTAATTTTTAAACACACACACACACACACACACACACACACACACACACACACACACACACACACACACACACACACACACACAAACAAGCATTTTTTTCTAAATATTTAATAGTTTTTAGTGAGGGAACAAAAACTTTGAAATTTCAAAACCTGTCAAAATACACTTTTTTTTAATTTTTTTTATTGTTTTGACACATTTTATGTTCAAACCATGTTGGACCCTATATTGAGTATATTTACAGTTGAAGTCAGAATTATTAGCCCCCCTTTGAATTTTTTTTCTTTTTTTAATATTTCCCAAATGATGTTTAACAGAGCAAGGAAATGCTCGCAGTATGTCTGATAATATTTTTTCCTCTGGAGAAAGTCTTATTTGTTTTATTTTGGCTAGAATAAAAGCAGTTTTTAAGTTTTTAAAAACCATTTTAAGGTCAATATTATTAGCCTCTTTAAGCTATATATATTTTTTGATAGTCTACAGAAAAAAACATCGTTATACAATGATTTGCCTAATTACCCTAACCTAGTTAACCTAATAAACCTAATTAACCTAATTAAAGTCACTTTAAGCTGTATAATAGTGTCTTGAAAAATATCTAGTCAAATATTATTTACTGTCATCATGGCAAAGATAAAATAAATCAATTATTAGACATGAGTTATTAAAACTATTATGTTTAGAAATGTGTTGAAAAAATCTCCTCTCCGTTAAACAGAAATTGGGAGGAAAATAAACAGGGGGGCTAATAATTCACGGGGACTAATAATTCTGACTTCAACTGTAGGTGTCAACAAACCATTTGGTAAAATAATATATAAAGTTCCGTTACTTATCAATAGGGTGTTACCCTTCAGGGGTATATATTTTATATATCTAGTCAATAGTTCGTAACTCATTGTGTGAACAAAATTGTACCCCTAAGGACGTACAGTACTGTGTACTCTTAAACACTAATAAATTTTGTTCCCCTTAGGCTATTGTACGTCCACAGCATCATTTTTAAGAAATAGAAAACTTCTGAAATGCATGCAGACATTTTACTATATCTCACATATTTAGTCAAGAAAATGTTCACATCCTTATACAGATTGTAAATGCATTGGAGGGTTAAAGTAAGCCATTTTTTTCAGATATAGTGCTATTGGGCTTTTGGGATTGAGAGTGTTTGTTTGCAGGTCATGAGCTGGACTGTTGTGTGCACCTACCAGCCGATGAACTAAAGCCAATGCACTGTCATACAGCGTGGATCAATGTGTTTACTGAAAGAGTCAATGTGTTTACTGAGAGAGACCGAGACAGATGGAGTAGAGAAACAGAGAGAAAGAAGAGCGAGTCAAAGGAGTGTAAGATAGACAGAAAGATGTGCATTAGGAATGTTTGAGCGCTTAAAGAAAGAGGGGATAATCCTGTAAGGGGCCGAACCCTTGGATATTCATGACTGGCCGAGTGTGGATGCGCTGTGAAAAGAGGACAGGGCCTGGACAACTTCACATCAAAGAGCACCATGGGAGCTCCGCAGACCAATGAGGGTTTGTTGCCACTGGATCTTTTGTTTGTGGCTTTGTTGATGTCCAGCTGAACCCTTTCAAAGAAATGATCTGATGAGCAGTGTTCCCTCTTTTCAGAAAAAAGTCTGTGTTTGTGTGTGTGTGTGTCCGATAAACTACAAATGACTTTGTTCTGCAATCTGATCCTCATCTGGCATATGTCTCTCCATCTCAATCCACTGGGAACACCAGCTCTCCTTATCTTTCTGCATCTCAAAATCATATTAGTAACTTTAGGGAAAGAGAGAGAAACTTTCCCTGCACACTTACACTGACGTCTTGTGTTGGTGTGTATTGTGTGCATGTGTCAGGACAGTTGATGGATGGTTGGCCAAGAGAGGTGTTTGGCTCTCAGTTTGCATAGGTCGCCTGACTCTTCTTTTCTCTCATTTATCTTCACTCGTTTTCAGCCGTCTTGACAAGCGTCTGAGAATCCATCCTTCATCAGGCCTTCTCTGCTTGAATGGAGGGCAGATCCGCACTATAGCTGATTATCCACTTCGAAAGCTAAATTAGCTCGGGAATTTACTCTCAATGCATCTTGATTCATTAGAAAACAGTGGAACTTTGTTGCCTAAATTTTGATCAAAGTTTGGTGGTTGTTTTTTTTTCTCCCTGTGACTTTTTATCACTGATGACTTTCTGGCCTTTAGTCTGTGATCTTGACAGTGGGTGTGTGTGTTTCCGTTTTTGGTTTTGTCCCTCTGGCTTGTTGCTTTTCATGCTGTCTGTTCAGCTAGTCACTGATTATTCCTTGTGTTTTCATCAAACCTTAGCTCATCTATCATATCCCAGAAGCCCTCTGTTTCCTTTATAAAATGGAAGCTCACGCCAAAGTCTTTTTTAAAGGAAATGAGCCCATCTTGCTAATGGATCTAGCTAGCTGTAGAATTGAATGGGAAAAGGACTGAAAATTGTAGCATTAACATTTTATTAAAATCAAAAAATAATCTGACAGTTATTTAATTTTACCTTAGTGGCATTTATTAAGAGTGTGTGATGTGGTGACTGGATGATTGAGATTTGCACATCATTTTTATGGAAAATTCATTATTACCAGTGGTGGAAAGAGCACTGAAGAATCATACTTAAGTAAAAGTACCATTACTTGCCTAAAAATGCAGTGCAAGTAGAGTGAAAGTATGAGTAAAAATACCTTTTTAAGAGTAGTGAGTAGTGAGTATTACACTGGGAAAGGTTGATGCATTTACATGTAATTTGTGGATGTGTGTAAACGTAACATTCTGTAGTACATTTGGTTATTGCCTAGCAGGCACACAATGTCATAAGACATAAATATAAGGTTAGATTTAGGTTGTGATGTCAGGTGACCAAAATTCAATGTCTAGCCATCGTCTAAGGACAACGTTATTTTGATCACCAATAACAACATCAAATGTTGTTGATATTCGATTGATTTTAGGTTGTTAGAAAGTGACCAAAATCCAATGTTGAGCCAACATCTTAAACCAACGTCATATTGAGGTCAAATATTGATATTTAATTATTAGGTATGGCCACCAAAATCTAACATCTGATGGACGTTATAGTGGTAATGTTCAGACAACATCAAGCTGTAACATCATTAGACATTGATATTTGGTTGCTTTTAGGTCATTGACGTCGTCGGCCTGGCGTTGGGTTCTGATGTCAACCCGATTTTCATTTACAAACAATCAATCTGGTGTCATGTTGACGTCTTGTGCCTGCTGGGTGTTTAGGGCCATTTCGGTCATCATGCAGTAAACATCAGTCATCTTCTTATCAGTGACATGCATCTAAACAATCTCTGGGTCAATGCGTGTTAAGATTTTGGACATCTTCATAGAAACTTTTAATGCTTCCAAACAGTTTGCTGCAATTATAAATCGCCCATGCCATGACTTGAGGTAGTTCATTATGATGCGATTTACCTTCTATGTGCGATTTGATTGGACAGGAATCACAGGACTGATTTTTCTAAACCCCGTAGACAAGAAAAAATAAAGTAGTGACTGCAAGTTGATGTAAAGTAGTGGAGTAAAAGTACAGATACACCACAAATAATGTACTCAAGGGAAAGTAAAAGTATACAATTTTAAAACTACTTAGTAAATTACAATTTCTGAAAAAAAAACTACTGAATTACAGTAATTTGAGTATTTGTAATTTGTTACTTTACACCACTGATTATTACTATTAGATGATGTTCTGCCCTGTATACTGTTTTGCATCTGCACAACTCTGGTTTGCACTCCTTGCCATATGCCCTTAAGCGTAATTGTATTGTTTACAAATTTTTGCAATAATTGTAATTGTGTAATTGTATTTATTGTAATTTCTTTTTTAATTCTACTTTTGGTATTAATATTATATGTTAGGCACCTAAGGTCTAAGAGTAATGCAATTTCGATTCTCTGTATGTCCTGTACATGTGGTTGAATTGGCAATAAAGCTAATTTTGACTTTGTTTTGACTTTGACGAAAAATCCTATGAGCCTTTACTTTCACTAATGTCTAAGAAGTTTAGTTAAGAAACCATGACCACTTGACGGCACTCTGGTTTTGAGCCTAAAATGTCCGAAAAAAACAACAACAACCAAAACCAAAAGTATTGATAATGCTTAGGTTTCCAAAATGTCAAATCCAATTTAAAAAAAAAGATAATTCTCATTTATCCATAATAAATTACCTGATTTTAATGCCTTAAATTACAATTCAAAATATAGAATTGTAGGGTGACAAAAAATGAAAAAGTAATTAATCTGACTGCCAATGAGCATTCAAATATTGTAGTATCACTGGATTTAGCATTTCTATCTTAAAACTGTCAATAGTTTCTGGATGCAGCCTTGATGATGAAAAAACAAAAGAACAGAGAATATGTAAACAGTGTGACATGAACCAAATAGAGGATGAGACGCACTTCCTTCTGTTCTGCCCCAAATACACCAAAACTAGAGAAACATTTTTCCCCCAATTTGAAATATTGACTAATTCATTTTTTAAATTAAATGACTCAGAAAAACTTTACCATGTACTCGGAGAGAATGATTTGACATCTAGACTAGCTGCAAAATATGTATACATCCTACACACCATAAGAAATGGTTAATGTAAATTCATGCGTCTTATTTAAATAATCTAGACTTTTATTATTATTATTATTATAATTGTTATATTTATCAAATGTATTATCTTTTTTTTTTTTTGTCATTCATTTCTTATTTATTTTTATTATTATTTGATGATTTTAATATATTACATATTTGATGTGCTTTGGCAACACTGTATTGAATGTCATGCCAATAAAGCAACTTGAACTTGATGCAAGCTGAGACTGCATATCTCAGAGCAATGTCAGACACAATGCACTCAATGAAGCTAGTGACATCGCTTTAAGGGGTAGGGTTAGGGGTGTGGTTAGTGTGGCCATTAAAAAGCATTCCCAGCAAGCATTTTTTGTTTTTACAAGATATCTAATAGACGTCTAAATATAGTCATCTTGGCTAAAACTAAATTTGGGCTGTCAGTGAAAATCTAATCGATGTCTAATAATAGGCCAAAACTAGACCAGTCAGAAATGAATGACTACACATATAAAGTCTGTCTAATCTGTCTATTTGATGACTAGTCTAGATTTGGGCTATTCTTAGACGTCTATTAGATTTTCACTGACAGCCCAAGTTTAGCCTTAGCCAAGCTGTCTAGATTTTATATTTCTATTAGACGTCTATTAAACACAAAATTGTTTGCTGGGTTGCATGCAGCTCTTGCAACTGCACCAGGTCTGCATCCAGACCTCTCTCAAAACTGTTGTAAGATATATTTAACAATTCAGATTGCTATTACTGTATCTTACTTTACTTGTTAAAACCAATGTCACAATGAAATTCGTCTTATAGGGTTCCATTAACAGTAAAGCCTGCCTTTTTTAATTTAATTGGCTATCGCAATAATTTGAATAAGCGATTAACAAACAAAGCACTGTAAAAATAACACGTAGCAGAGCAGCATGAAGAATAGTTAATATTGTGGATTCTGTTTGACCTTATCTGAATTAAGTAGTTTTTGTTTGTTTGTTTGTTTTGGAGGTTACAGCTCTGGCATTGTGGTCTGTTCATTTGAAATGGTAGCACATACAGTTTATTCCCTGAACAGACATTGTACTCACTATAAGCAAATTTGCTAGTGCTTTACTAGTTGATGTGTAGTTATAAAATTAAGAATGATCTGGTATGCTGTAATTTCACACAAAAGTAGTGATGGGAAGTTCGGATCATTTTACTGACTCAGACCTTTGAGTCTCCTTCAGCGAAGTGAATGAATCTTTTTTGAGTTATTTCGTTCAATTTGGCAAAATATTATTAAAATGTTACGAGTTGCTTCCAAACTCATCTACAACTACACCAAACGTTGATCACACTACAAACAAGTCATAACTAGAATGCTATAAGAAAGAGAAAATAATCATTTATTGTTTACCTGCACTGTAAAACAAATCTGTAAATTTACGGTTTATTTCCGGCAGCTGGGGTGCCGAAAAAAAAAGTAAAATAACGGCCGTTAAATTACAGAAATGTACTGTAAAATAACGGACATTAAATTACAGAAATTTCCTTAAATTAAAATTTCTGGTAAATTTCTGTAATTCAACCTCTGTTATTTTACAGTAAATTTCTTTAATTAACGGCCGTTAATTTACCCCAGCTGCCGGAAATAAACCGTAAAGTTACGGATTTTTTTTACAGTGTGGTCTCTTGTCTATGATTATGTCAGCTCACCTCTTCTGAGAGGTCTTCAAATTTGAGTGATTTGTTCACCTCACACTGACAGTCCCATATATGCTTAACCAAAGCACACAATCTGAATTATAAGGAGCCATGATTAGTTCACCTTTTAAGTCTTCTGGTTTTTGAGTTGTTCGTTCATCACGTAACAGCATGTAAAGAAAGATGACTCAAAACTGAAGACTTAAGAATTGAATGGATCAAATCTTTTTCTGGCTCTAAATTGATATGATTGGCTTCTGTCTTTCACGTGATGAATGAACAACTCAAACCTGATAGTAGATTTAAAAAAGGAACTAATCTTCTGCGAACTAATATCACGTGATGAACCAATGACTCAAACCGAGGACTCGAGAAATGAACGGATCAAATCTTATTCTGGCCCTAATGCATATGACTGGCTTCTGTCTTTCACGTGATGAATGAACAACTCAAACCTGATAGTAGATTTAAAAAAGGAACTAATCTTCTGCTCCACCTGCAAAAATGTGCGCATGCACAAATGAACGAATCACCATTCTCGAGTCATACAAAAGATTTGTTCAAAATGAACGAATCGTTTAAGAACACCCCCATCACTACACAAAAGTTGGATTGGTGAATTAAGTTGGTTTGGACTTACTACCGAAGTGAACTTTCTGGAGATGCTCTGGCTGGCAAATACCTTCAAACTACTATTGGTTCATGGTGAGCATGCAATGGGCAGGTTCTGAAGCTGTTTTTTGACGTGAAAATCTTCTTCGTTTCTTTTGTCCAGTCTGTCGAGAACAGAAATTCCTGGCTAAAACATTAAATGCTGGATTTATAGTGGAACTTGAAGAGTAATTTTAATCAAAAACAACACTGACAGTTTTTTATGTTTAAATCTGCAAACTACTGGATAATCGAACTGCAAACATCTGCTTTGTAGAAAGCTCAGAAAAGAGAGAGTTGTAGTTACCTCATCCCCACAATTTACATGTCAAAGTCAATAAAGAAGAGAACAACAAAGCAAACTGACAAGACTGACAATGGTCTTTTTGCGTTTATTCCTAAATCAATGGTGTAAGAAGATCAACAAAAAGGTGACAAAAACCATGAAATGGAATTCTGCCTCACAAAAGGTTTACATTTTTTTTGTGCATGAAGCCTCTTGGCACGGCATTCGGCAATGCATATGTTCAATGTGACGTGTCAGAGTGAGTGCTCTTATTAGTGAAATGTGACACACACGGCAGCTGGCACTGAGTAGCCCATGACAGCTATAATCAGTGTGTCCTCAGCAGGACCGCTTCAGAGCGTGTGTTTAAAGAACGCTCTCTGGACGTCAGCGACTGGGTATGATTTTGGATCTGTTGTGTCAACTGTTCTTTGGGCAACTTGACAAAAGGCCCATGGGGTGACTCTTCGCCTTGCCTCATCCATCTGAGAAGCCAACCGTTCTGTCCAGGCCAACCTTTCCCAGAGCATGCTGAGAGCCACAATACCCAGCCTTCAGCTCATTGGTTCCGCCCTATTAACAGCTTGTAATCTTCTCATATCCATGGCTGGCGGCCCAGTGCAACACGTCAAGCAGGGTTCGCAGTGCTCTGAAGCTCTAGACAGCTCACCTCCCCCTCGTCAACCTTTTTACCGCATCTCCACCAGATATGCACTTGTTTTAAGAAGCCAGAGAAGGAGTTTGAGGCCCTCCAGTCTCACCCTTTACACCTGCTTCTCTCCAGGGGAGAGAAAGAGAGAATAAAGTTGTGACATCTGTTAATTTCTCATTAGAACTTTTCTTTATGCAGGTTTGTTGGTGTGCGAGACAGCTCCGCAGTACGTGCAGTACGGACACAAGCTGGCGAAGGGCTGGCCAGCCGGCGGTTGAAATATCACGCTCGGCATTTAGCAGACGTTTCTCGGCGTCCATGGTCTGGTAATGAATATGGAAGCAGACCTTCTCCGTTTCAATGTTACTGATTTTTTGCATCAGCTTGCGTTGTGACCTTCCACATCATGAAAAACAGTTAGCAATGCAAGCTGTCAAAGTTAGCACAGGTAGTCCAACTTCTTAATGCCCGGTGTTTGCTTGTTGTTTTTGTTTTGGGTAATTAAGCTCAGGTGTCTGTCAGAGAAGCATTGTGATATTTCTGCTGGTGCACAGATTTGGTTTCCCATCCTGCCTTTGTGTATTTAGATCAAATTAGGGATGAGGATAAGCATTGTTTTGGGGGATTTATTTTGTGACTTTATAATAGAACTATTTAAAGGATATTCAAAAGTATTTACATAGGTTTTAAAGGGCATCTATTTTACCCCTTTTTCAAGATTTAAGATAAGTCTTTTGTGTCCCCAGAAAAAGTTTCAGCTCAAAACACCCATCAGATTATTTATTATACCTTTTAGAAGTTTGGAATTTTCTGCTCTGAACACAATGTAGCTGTTTTTGTGACCTGTGCCTTTAATGCTAGTTCTCCCTGCCCACCGTTTCTATGTGCCTGTCAGAGTCTCCGCCCTTGGCTGCGTCAGATAACAGACAGACATGAAGGAAGCAGATCTCATGTAACGTTTGTGAGAAATACTACAGTAGGAACTTTCCCAATGATTATTTGATGTATTTGTTGTGGAGTTAATTCAAGCCTTTCTGCGATGAGTCACACACAATGTTGTTACAAAGTTCACACACATGCACACAGCGGACACACACACAGTGTGCACGTTTAACTTTGCACTGTTTTTGCACAGCAATTGTGACAGGATACACATTAATATCCACTGCTGTATGAATATCTGTTATGTTAATGTACAAAATAAACCTGATTTAACGTCCACAAACCGGGATTGAAGCGTCTTCTTTTATAATTGTACTGGCATGCAGCTGTGCTGATAAAGATGGTAAAATCGCTGTAATTCATTACAAACATGCACTGTTTTAAAAACGTTTTAAACTTGTAAAACTCATTGTTGATCACATTTGATGATGACTGATGATCACAGCGAGCTGAACAGATCTTTTAATCCCGATTGCTTTGTGCATGTCCTGACTTGTTTATATGATCATACGCGTTACTACGTAGACATGTTAATACGCAGCTGATATTCAATTCAGTGGGCGGGGAAACCGCACTCCTATGTCACGTTGTGGTGGGCCTTAAAATGGGAGGGATTTGGATCCTATTTTAACATCAGGAAATAAAAAAAAAGACTTGTGCTTATATCACCCCAATATGACTGGCCACACTATACCTACGCACAGTTCTGTCCAAACAGCTTCCAAAAGATGATTTTCATCATAGCTGCCCTTTAATACATCATCGGTACACTACAAAACAGCTGGGTTATTACAATCCAAATGTGGTCGAAATATACACCAACCCAATAGCTCAGTTAATTTTTAAAATAATCTTTTAGCCAAACTTTTGTTGGTGAATTTGTTTTTATTTTTTAAAACCAATTTTTTGAGTGAACATTGTTTTTTAGAACATATGTTTGATATGTTTGCGTGGGTTTCCTCTGGGTGCTTATAGGTGAACTGAATAGACTAAATTGGCCATAGTGTATGAGTGTGTGTGTGTGTGAATGTGAGAGTTTGTTTCCCAGTACTGGGTTGCGGCTGGAAGGACATCCGCTGTGTAAAACATATGATGGATAAGTTGGTGGTTTTTTCTGCTGTGGCGACCCCTGATGAATTAGGGTCTAAGCTGAAGTAAAATGAATGAATGAATGAATGAATGTTTTATATGGTGATTACAGGACTTTATACATATAAAATAGTTTTCTTTCACTAGCGGATGTTACAATATGAATGAGAATGAAGAAAATTCAGATATATTAAATAAATTAAATTGTTGCATTTAATAAATGAAATATTAATCAAATTACCATTTTTAAAATAAACAAAATTAAAAGACCTTTCTTATATGACATGCTAGGTTATTGCTAATTATTGATTTTATGCACAACCACATTTAGGAGTTTTATGGCCTTGACTTTTAAAAACTTAAGACCTCTCAATACAGGGGTGTGCAGACATGTTCCTGTAAAGCTACTGTCATCAGACTTACTAGAAACATCCAGAAAAATGTGTTAGAGTGGATGGAGCCTTAAATCTACAAGAGACTGAGCTTGAGCAGGACTGGAGACCCTTGCATGCATTTCTTTAGAGATCCATCTACACTCTGTCCTCTCTGTGAGATTCTGAACCTCATTTGCATTTGTCTACATTCAAAATGACAAGACGCATCACACAAAAATCGATAATAATATCAAAGGCATTCAACAATACATTTGCTTTTCATTTAATATGGTATGATGAGAGCGATTGTATTTTGTTTTAAGTTCACTACATGCATGTTGTGTACACTACCGGTCAAAAGTTTGGGGTCAGTTTGTTTTTTCTTCATGTTTTTTTTAAAAGAAATTGATTCTGTTCATCAAGGCGGCATTTTTTCTTCATGTTTTTTTTTTAAGAAATTGATTCTGTTCATCAAGGCGGCATTTATTAAATGTAAAACAAATTTTTAAATTATAATAATATACAAATTAATAATAATAATAATAATTAATATTAGAGTGATTTCTGAAGGATCATGTGACTGGAGTAAGGAAGCTGAAAATTCATCTTTAAAATCACTGAAATAAATGATTCAACTAAATGATAAACTACCTTTGAACAGTTATTTTATAGTGCAATAACATTTCACAATTTTACAATTTGTACTGTATTTTTGATTAAATAAACGCAACCTTGGTGAGCAGGAGAAGCTCATTTTAAAACATTTAAAAATCCTACTGACCCCAAACTTTTGACCGGTAGTGTATGTGTGGGTATCTTTCAGAGATGGAAATTTCAGTAGTGCCAAGTGAATGCCACCTCAGCCAGGCATTTTACTGGTAACTACAGGAAACAGGCTTGGTGTGAATGAGCTGATTGAACCCCCAGGTGCAGATCCAGAGACCCAGCCCAAGCTCGCCGGCTTGGCCCAGACGGAGTACACGCTGACCCCCACAAAGACAGCCCTCATCTTCATCCATGCTTGGCTCCACCGGTCCCTGACCCACTCCAGCTTTGCCACGGAGGCGATGGGCGCTGGGGGCAGGGGATACGGATGTGAGAACCCCGGCACTACGCCACCCCATTCAACCCCCCACAAGCTGGAAGGAAGGACGGAGAGAGCGGGAGGGGGGCAGTATTGCGGGTGGACACCAGGTTCTTTCTTTCCCTCTCTTTTTCATCTCTTCTTTCTGTCTCTGTGTCAGAGCAGGTGTCCTTTTCGGCCCTCTCTTCTCACCCTCCCTCCTTTCTGTTGCTGTTTCTTTTCACACACACGTTCACAAATGTACAGCTGATGAACATTCCTGCTCTAATCCATCACAGGCCGTCTTTTATAGGTCAGCTCGAGGCACACACACTTCCACACACCCCGACACACTGGCAGGTTGTGTTCTGTTGGCCTGCAGGTGCCTGGCGTTGCGATTGCTCTTTAAATTCTCTTTCCTGTCGGAGCTTACGATTGTGTGCACATGGATGCCATGATACCATTCAGGCGGACCGGGTGCCACAACCTTCTTACCCTCCTCTCACCCCGGCGAGACAAACAGGAGATTCTATGTTCTCACCTCCCGCTTTCAACATGAACAACATGCTTTCTGTTTGCATCTCTTCCTTCCTCTCACTTTTAGAGGGAGGCAAAATGAGAGTGTGTCAATAGATCGGGAAAAGAGATAATTACACCGTTTGTATGTTTTACAATCAGTCTCACCATGGGTATGTCCGGTGTGCCACCTGTGATGAGAATCATTTGGGCCTTCTGTTTATTGGCTTATTTGCTTCCTCTTTCAGTAACTGAAAATCAGTGTAACAATATATCCCATGAATGCAATATCACAGTATTGCACTGAGAGGAACACATCTCCAGATCCCATTCAATGAACATGGGGCATGTGCTCACGATCAGGGGTTTCAACCACTGGAAATGATGAAATCATTAGCATGGAGGGCAGAAGAGGAGGCGTCGAGAAGAGAGAGAGAGAGAGAGAGAAAGAGAGAGTAACTCATTAGCTCTTTACAGCAGTACTTCTCTCAAATTCCTCCAATGGTTAGGGAGTGTGTTAGTTTAAAGATCATCTATGAAAGGCAACTACATGGACAAGAGAACAAACCAACTGATTCATCAATTTAAGATTTAACCATTACGGTTTCAGGAAGATTTACTAATCCTTAGATGAAAATGGACTTGAAGAAGTGAACTGCTTTATTAATCAACGAATACCTGGAAGAAGATCTGGAGTTTGCGGACTGAAAGTTTCAAGGTAAAGCCTTTGCCTACTAGCAGGACTGGTCAGCAAGACAACTGAACTTGAAAAATGAAGAATGTTGCCATAAATTAATCATGTTGTTCCAATCATTGATTAACTTCTGTGGAACACAAAGATAAAATTGTGGTTCTGTACATTGAAAGTCAGAGGGGTTCAGCTTTGAACACTTCTGACTTTCACTTAAACACTAGCTGAACTACCTGGAGGCCTGTAATTACTAAATGAATAGTAATTTCCTTCAGAATTATCCTTTTCACACACAAATGCCAAAGATATATTAGTTATATTTACAAATTTCTCTATTCGATTGCATTGCATTAGTTATGTTCTCTGAATATCTTTTTTTCCAGAATGCAGGCTGTGTCTGGTTTCAGATACAGAGAGCAGGGCGAAGGCTCTTTGCAGCAACTCATGCCAAGAATGGTACGGGTAACAGGATCAGGAGGACCAGGCTCCAATGCTGGGAGTCTCCAGGGGCCTCTCAGATCTTCAAAACCCCCTCGAGAGCTTAGTTCGGAGGAGCAACAGGAGCTGCGGAGGAAGATCAACAGCCGTGAAAGGAAGAGAATGCAGGACCTCAATGTGGCTATGGATGCTTTACGGGAGGTCATGGTGCCCTACTCCTCTTCTCCCACCGGTGTAGGGGGAGCACTGCAGCACCCCTACCTCCCTCCTGGAGCCCCTCCAACTGGACGGCGTCTGTCCAAGATCTCGACACTGGTGCTGGCCCGTAACTACATCCTGCTCCTGGGCTCCTCTTTGCAGGAGATGAGGCGTCTGCTAGGTGAGGTCAGCATTGGAATGGGCGTCAGCGGGACTGTACCACGTCTGCTGCTGACAGGAGGGTGGCCATTTCTTACCGGGCCAGGACAACTTTTGCTTTCCCCTCCTGAGCAGCAATTGGGTGTTGCAAAGTGCCCACTTTTGCCTCAGAGTGCCCAAGAGGAGCCCTTGGCATGGGGGCCAGGCAGCATGTCAGAGAGCCCGGTATGCCAGTGTGGGGTGTGCCGGACACCCCGGGTGGTGCATGTTAATCCAGCCATGCGTTTTCCAAAGTGATTCCATCGTCCCTTGGAGAAAGGCAAATAAAGAACAATGCAACAATAGGCAGAATTTTAATGTCTTTAGAGGATGGTTATTAAGATTTTTGGTAACACTACAATAAGGTTCAGTCTGTTAACCATAAAGTTCTGTCATAATTTCTAACTGTTATAACATATCCAAAGTCTTTGAGTTTCAATTGTGAAGCCCAAAAGATGAAATCAAAGTAAGTCACATGGGTTAGGAATAACTTCTCTACATACCATTGTTAGGAAAGTTCAGCTCTGGAGAGCCGTAGTCATGCAGAGTTTTGTTTGAATCAAAGTTTGTATGTTACTAGAAAGCTACAGACACTTCTTTCCCCATACAAACAATGCAGGACTGCAGTTCTCCAGGACCAAGCTTGCCTACCCCAGACATTCACAAGCACATTTTAACAAGCTGGATTGTGCAAACATATTTTGTAAAACGTTACCCATTTTTCTTTCTGCAAAACAATGTTGTCTTTAATTGTCTCCTAAATACTTTTTGCATTTCTGTTTACATAGAACTAAACTAGAAATAAAAAACTATTTTGTTGTTTGAAAGCAGTCTAAAACTTTATCTCTTAGAATATTTCCTTTTGCTTCACCTAGCTTTCTGTCAGACTAAGCGTGTGCATGCTTCTGTGCCCCGCTCCTTCCAAACGGATTGAAATAATTAATTGTGCACCCTTTTTGCAGCACAAGGATGGGAACCTTTCTTTCACCTCAGCCTTCCCTGAACCCATCCCATTCAACTTCCCAAACAAACCCCAGATCAAACCCAGCAGCCCCATAATAATTAGCCCACACTCTTTCTTCAACCTTTAATCCAGTGCCTCGTTCGCTTGTGGAGGTAAATGCGTTTACACGGGCCAGTGTGGTGCCTTTCATTGCTCTCTGTGAACAGCATATTCAAACGCCTGGAAAATGTGTTTCCACCAAAGGAGTTCACTTACCTAAATTACAAACAAGACCCTCTCCAACACCCAAACTCTGACATCCACCCCTCCAAAGGCTGGGTGGTTGAAAAAAAAGAGAGAGAAGCAATTCTTTCAATCTTGAAGCATGGTGAAAGCCATGAAAGAGAGGGAAAAGCTATTCCATCTTGTGGATAGGCGTGCATGAAAGAGAATGCAGATTATAATCATAAGAATAATGATAAAATACAAGGAATAATCGCCCCCACGGCGAAAGGGGATTAGTCCGGCCAGGCGCGTGAAAGAGGGCGAGAGGCTGAATGGAAGGAGTCTGTTGCCCATCGGCCAGGACAAAAGGAGAGGTAGATGCTATTAAGTGAGATTAGGGTTAATAGGCCTTGATTTTCTTACAAGGAGGTAAAAAAAAGAAAAAGAAGTACGAAGGGGGGAGAGGTGGGACAGAGAAGTGGGAAAGATCAAAGTAAGGCGCTCCGACTTAAAACCCTTCTCGCTGCAAGGACACACACACTCACTTTAACTTGCCACCTCTTACATTTACATATAGCTGCCTTATGTCTGCTGACAACTTGAAGAGATTACCTCACTAATTTTACCTCACTTCAGTGCTTTTCTTAAAGCCATCTTCTGCTGTCGTTCTCTCCTGAGGTGATAACTTTCTCTCTGATGATGGTGGTCGTATTGTGGGAAGGATGTAGGGGTCTGCTCTCTCTTTGTGTCCATTCTTTAGCTCATCAGTGCAGCTAAATCCAGCCAAAACAAAGTCAGACAAAAGAAGAGAAAGTAGAACGGGGTGTCCTATTGTTCTCCTCTAAATGCCAATGTGTCCTGGTATACTTCACTGATATATGGCCCGACCAACCACTGTGTGAGTGTGTGTGAGTTTGAGAGAGAATTCAAAATTTTCTTTTATGAACAATTTAATAAAATCAGATAAGTCTTTGTGAAAATTTGAGTGTACAGGTTTTGCTATACTTTTGAGGAATTTTGCTTGCAAATAGTATTTTAAAGAAGAATAAAACTGTCTTCACCATTTATAGGGTCAAAATCATGTTTATTTTTTTTGTGGTAAAAATTTATTTCTAAAATTAAAAAAAATAAATAATAAGCAAAAATAAAATGGAGATATTCTCAAGAAAAAAAAAAGTTGTTTATATATCATAAAAATATTCTTTTAGATTCAAATTATAAACCATATTATCAAAAATATGCATTTGTTTTCTTTATTAAATATCAATAGTACTCCACCGTGTGAGTGTCCGAGTTAGGGCAAGTTTAAAGACTGATTGAGGGCCATCCATCCTTAGCTATGGGTGAAAAGATGTGTGTGAGAAGATCTCCACTCCTCCTTTCAGAGCCTCTGCACATGTCCAGGATTTATCTCTCGCCTCTTCGGGTTCTTTATTCCAGCAACTCGGCCAAAAAACACCAACCTCTTTGTGACTTATGAAGGGTTAGAGAGTCATCGATATATCACACACACACACCAATACAAAACACACCACACCACACACATAGATGTAAACTGATATCTTTTTTAAAGAGAGGAATGGAGTTATATGATGTTTTTATATAAACATTTGTGTACATTCATTTTTACATCAAGAAGAATAACTTTATTAGTGCCCAATCCAACACATCATAATACATGATTATTAAATGGATGCAGTTTTGTTGTGGGCCACTTTAAAATGATTAAAAAACCTTTTTAACACAGGATGGATTCTGATTGCGTCCTATGATTTTATCATTCTCAGCTGGAAATATTACTATAATAATACCCTAGCAATATATTACATAATATATTAATATTACAACACAAACATTAGCAACTATTACATCTTTACACCTGCACTCTAATAATTTATTACACCTTTGAAACCGCAGCAACCACGTGGAAAATGTTAGTACCATATAGGAACACCCTGAACACCAGTGTTGGGCTTAACGCGTTATAAGTAATGCGCCGCGCGTTATGTAATAATATTACTTTTACAAAGTATAGTGTAATATAACGCATTACTTTTAAAACATAAGTGTTTGAGTTACTGGCGACGCTGTGGCGCAGTAGGTAGTGCTGTTGCCTCACAGCAAGAAGGTTGCCTCCACTGGGTCAGTTGGCGTTTCTGTGTGGAGTTTGCATGTTCTCCCTGCATTAGCGTGGGTTTCCTCCGAGTGCTCCGGTTTCCCCCACAGTCCGAAGATATGTGGTACAGGTGAATTGGGTAGGCTAAATTGTCCATAGTGTATGAGTGTGAATGAGTGTGTATGAATGTTTCTCAGAGATGGGTTCCAGCTGGAAGGGCATCCGCTGCGTAAAACATGTGCTGGATAAGTTGGCGGTTCATTCCGCTGTGGCGACTCCGGAATAATAAAGGGACTAAGCCGGAAAGAAAATGAATGAATGAATGAATGAGTTACTTTTTACCTTGCTTAATTGGCTTTTACAAAAGATGTTGCGGAATAAAAATGACCTTATAATTACCTTATCTGCTAACTGACTAACCGTTCTACTAACTGATATGGGTTTATTTTGAGTAAGAGGGGGTATCCAGTACGTCAGTACTTACTAAAGATGCAAACCGTTTCACGAGTCGTGACAGCTCTCCGTACAATTTAATGAACTGGTTCGACCGGTTCACTTAGAAGATCCGGTTAAAACAAACGATTCATTCGCGAATCACCCGTCATCACTACAGTCAGAAACAGAAACAATGGCAGGCCGGAGACTTACATTTTTGCAATAGATTCTTGTTATTTTGAACTCATCGAAGAAAGGAAGTAGAAATGTAGACCATATATAACTACAACTCTTGACAACTGCGAGAAACCCGGCGTCAAAAAAACAAACAAAACTGTGAAGCATTACACCTGCATCCCACTCCCAGCTATGATTGACATCAGTTCACTTTCTCCAGGTAAAACAATTAATTCGACTAAACTAATAAAATGGTTATTGCTTTATTGTTGAGGAGGTGCAGCCACTGTCTAACTTTACTGACTACGTTTTGTAATATAGTAGGATTTATTTATCTTTTGGCAAACGATTTACACATGTGTTAAGGCCACATGAAGAAATGTATTCAATGTATAAAGCTCAATGATTTGTTTTGATTTGGGGATTTTTTGTCGTCTTACTGTTTATTTTGCTAATTAACATTAACATGGTTTAATATAAATTATTTCATGTTAGTACTCCTGGGCTTTATTGCAATCTTTATCTTAATGGACATGACTTAACTAATAACACAAAACATTCAAAAGTAGCAAACACATTACTTTATATGCTTTTATTAATCTGTATATACAGCATTTGTAGCTCTGGGCTCAGAAAGTTCTCAAAATATAATTTTATCCTACATTTTTTAAGGGAAAATAAAGGTGTAGGTTATAGGTGGTTGCTAAATGCAGAGCTTCTCTATAAAAAGGTAAAATAAAACACCTGCAAGTTCTGAAAGCAATCAAACCTCAGCCAGGTAAGGAAAAGTAATGCAAAAGTAACTCAAAAGTAATGTAACGCATACTTTCCATAAAAAGTAACTAAGTAACGCAATTAGTTATTTTTTTGCAGGAGTAACTCAATATTGTAATGCACTACTTTCAAAAGTATCTTTCCCCAACACCGCTGAACACTCTAACACTACTTTAGCACCAAAGTAACCATCCAGTATACCAAAGAACCTTTGCGGTCACCTAGTATCCTAGCAATTAGTAATAACCACCTAGCAACCACACTGAATGCTAGGTTCCTTCCTGCAATGCCATAGTAACCATACAACTGTGTAGCAACATAGCATCCACACAAAAAACCTTAGCATCACCAATAGCAGAACTCTAGCAACCACTGTAAACACTCACAGCAACATCCCAATGACCATCTACCTTAGAAACTGTGTAGTAGCCTAGCACCCTAGCAATACACCCAAAAACCAATAACAAATAGCAACACCCTATAGCAACCACCCAGGACTCCTAAGAAACTACACATCAACCTTACACCCTAGCAAACCACCCAAAACATTCCGTAAACTCTAGAAACTACTATTACCCCCATAGCAACCACCATGAACTGTCTAATATCTACATACAGTAGCAACAACTATACAGAACATTATAGGAACTGTGTAGCACCTTAACAACCACACAGAAAAAACAACAACATGGCAACTAGTATTAAGTCCAACATAGGCTCATTTTGAACATGTAGCCCTGTATACATTTCGGGAGATCACGAATTATGTAGCCAGAGCTACGTATGGCTGCATTTTGTGTTTGAAACAAACGCTACGGGGCGGTATGATGGCATTCCTTTTCTCACTTATCAGCTGACCATTTACTTTCGTATGGACAGCTTTCCTGCTGTTACCAGTTTGTCCCGTTAGCTCGCCATGTATGTCGGTGAACTTGAGACGCAGGGAGGAGTTGACCACCACAATGGGGTTTGAGTCCAGCGAAGAACGGTTGCAGAACGCAAGTAAGACAAAAACAGAAGCCAAAAAGTAAAATAAACAAGTAAATAACAGGGTGAGGATGTGGTAATATCTGAAAGCGTGGTAAAAATCAGGCGAGAGCTTTTCTTTTTCTGGATTGCTTTTTAAAACTGTTGGTTGTAATGTAAATGTAATGTGTATCTATATAGCGCATTTATTTTGTATGGCCATTCACCCAAAGCTCTTCACAATCATGAGGGGAGTCTCTCCACACCACTACCAATGTGTAGCATACTCTTGGATGATGCGATGGCAGCCACAGGACAACGGCGCCAGTGCACTCACCACACACCAGCTATTGGTGGAGTGGAGAGACAGTGATAAAGCCAGTTCAGCGGATGGGGATGATTGGGAGGCTATGATGGTTAAGAGCCGAGATGGAATTTGGCCAGGGCACCAGAGTTACACCCCTACTCTTTACAAGAAGTGCCATGACCACAGAGAGTCGGGACCTCGGTTTAACGTCTCATCCGAAAGACGGCGCCCACTGACAGTATGGTGTCCCCCTCACTTTTACTGGGGCATTAGGACTCACACAGACCGCAGGTTGAGTGCCCCCTGCTGGCCTCACTAACACCACTTCCAACAGCAACCTAGTTTTCCCACGTGGTCTCCCATCCAGGTACTGACCAGGCTCAGCCCTGCTTAGCTTCAGTGAGTAACCGGTCTTGGGCTGCAGGGTGGTTGGGTTTAGCTAAGGGGGTGGGCGGGTAAATCTGTGCTTTTGAAAACACTATTGGTTGGGTTTAGGGAAGGAGGAGGGAGGGTGGGTCAGTCATTCAATCAGTCGACAGTGGCCTTTGGTGGATTTACGCGAGAACAGCAGGCGCGAATGGCACTCGTGATTTAAGATCTAAAAAAGTGTACAGAGCGACCTCTGGGGCATTTACAAAAAACGTAGCTCCTGGGACGTTTTTAGCGGTATATTTTCAGAATGAGCCCAGGTTGATTAAGTCACTTAGTAACTCCTAAGCACTGTAAAAACAGCATAATAAACCTTGGCAACCATAGTACTTACCAAGCAGCAACATAATACAAACAACTATGAACATTCTGGCATACTCACCATAACAATATGCTGCAATGTGACATGTTTTATCAGTTAAGACTTTTTTATATTACTTACTAATGTAATAATTACATTATTTATTTATTTTAAAATAAAACTATTACCAAGTTAACCATTCTATTACACCATTGGTCTCAAACTCAATTCCTGGAGGGCTGCAGCTCTAATCAAACACACCTCATCCAACTAATCAAGGTGTTCAAGACTACTCTTGAACACCTTGATTAGTTAGATCAGCTGTGTTTGAATAGGGTTGGAGCGAAACTGAGCAGAGCTGCAGCACTCCAGGAATTGAGTTTGAGACCTATGAATTACATCAATTACACCAGGTCATTTAAGTCAATGAAAATAGGAATTTATGAAAATATATTATGTCGTCTCAGTGAAGAAAGTGGTTTTAATATGATGTTTTAATGAAGAGAGGAAAAATGTCTCTGTGTGTGTATGTGTATATATATATATATATTTGTTTTTTTATAGGTTTATGTAGGCTGGATTTTTGTATTTTTTGACTTTAATTGTTTGTAAAAGAGCTTTTAAAGTCTCTACATATTGTAATTTTTAGTAATTTGTATTTTTAAATGTATTATTTACTCTTAAAAGAGTGGAAAAAGAAATGCTAATTAGAAAAATGAATAATGCACTAATAAATGGATGTAAAAATCCAAAATTCAATTCTCTCTCTCTCTCTCTCTCTCTCTCTCTCTCTCAACGTGGGGAGTCTCTGAGAGAGGAAATGCTGAGCCATAAATTGGAGCTTGTGAATGAGAGAGAGAGCGGGAGGCAGGGCTGAACAGGGGACCCCTCTCCTTTTCCCACCCCTCTTATTTATCTCCTGTATTCCCCTCATCCCTCCCTCCGTCCATCCCTCTATCCCTCTCCACCCCAAATTCCTGCCCACTGTTCTCCAGGCCGGATCAGGCTGTACACACACTTTACTGAGCCCAGTAATGACCTGTGCCATTAACCCGCGCTCCTCTCACACCCTCTCTCTGTCGCACACACACACAGTTTTATTGGCTTCCAGAACAGCGTCTCATTACCCCTCGTGCCCTGAAGACTGCGAGTGTTTCGGGGTGATGTGGCATGGGAACAAACCAGACCCCAGCAGACAAACACACAGACATTAGAGTTCAATGTCATCACAGATATCTGAAACATAAGCAAACAAGACATGTTTCGTTTTAGACTTATTTTAATTCTAGATTATCAAGCCTTCTGCGACAAAATTAACATTTTCATTTTTATTTTTATTCAGCTATTATCAAAAGGTATTTGGACACTAACTATGGAATTGATTTTGGAGAAATATACAAACCACTATGGCTAGAAGGAGACTGCGTAGAACGTTTTTGTATTTTTTTTTGTAATTAGTTTTACTCAGTATTTATTTATTTATTTATTTATTAATTATTATTATTTGTTTATTGTTATTTATTTATTGTTATTTATTATTGTTATTTATTTATTATTGTTATTTAATAATATTTTTGTTATTTATTAATATTTATAATTTATTATAATTTATTATTTATTAAAATTATTCTGTTTAGGCATGCAACAATAACTGTTTTTAAGGTTTACTGTGGTTTGGAAAAGTCAAGGTTTTAAAACCACCAACATTTTTTGTTATATCATTCCTAAGGTATGTGTAAGATTTTTTATTTACATTATTTTAGTTTGTTTGTTTTTTTAGGACAACAGTATCTTCAGCAGAAAAGATCTCCAAAGATGCTGTTTTAAATTGTAAAGAAATCTGTGTTTTTGAAACAAATAAAGTGAGCAGAAGTCAATGATTCATTTGAAATATTTAGCCTGACATGTTTACTGTTCCAAAATATTATAAAATGTTTCTCAAAATAAAATGTATTGTGTTCAAATGGGTAAAAAAAATTGTTGTTGTTTTTACCTACACTTTTTACCCCCCCCCCCCCCCCCCCCCCCCCCGTAAATTAACGACCGTTAAATTACAGAAATTTACCATAAAATAATGGACGTTAAATTACAGATATTTCCTTAAATTAAAAAATTTCCGGTAAATTTTTGTAATTTGACGGCCGTTATTTTTTACATTTTTTTTTTCGCCGGTAAAAATTTTTAAATAATGGATATTTTTTACAGTGTAGACATTTAAAAAGAAGATATTTTAGAGCAGTAATCACAATATCCTGAAGCCGTGATTTTTTTTTTATCCAAAGTTATCATACCATCAGAATCTTATACCAGCCTATGCATTATTCTATTCATCAAGGCGGCATTCATTAAATGTAAAAAGAAAAGTAAAATTGTTAAATAATTATTACAATTTTAAATAACTGCTTTCTTATTCTATGTAGCTTCAAATGAAATTATTACTCCAGTCATTATTGCTTTTATTAGTGTTACCATTAAAAATAAAGTTATAAAAAAATAATATCAAATATTAGAGTGATTTCTTAAGGATCGTGTGACTCTAAAGACTGGAGTAATGAAGCTGAAAATTCATCATATCATTAAAATCACTGAAATAAATGATTAAATTAAATCAAAGTCAAAGTCAGCTTTATTGTCAATTCAACCACATGTACAGGACATACAGTGAATCGAAATTCCGTTACTCTCAGATCCTAGGTGCCTAACATATAATATTAATACAAAAATACAAAAAGTAGAGTTGTAAAAAGAATATACAATAAATACAATTATAGAATGTAGTCTAAAAAATATACGCATTAAAAAAAAAAAAAAAAAAAAAAAAAAAAAAAAATATATATATATATATATATATATATATATATATATATATATATATATATATATATATACATAAGATGTACTCTAATCTAATCTGATAAACTACTTTTGAACAGTTATTTTATAGTGCAATAACATTTCACAATTTTACAATTTGTTCTATATTTTTGATTAAATAAATGCAGTCTTGGTGAGCAGAAGCTTATTCTAAAACATTTAACAATCATACTGATCCCAAACTTTTGACCGGTAGTGTATATATGATTAAAGAAGGAAAAAAAAAAAAAAAAAAAAAAAAAATATATATATATATATATATCAATATAAAAGCTTTTATTTATATGCTTTTTATATATTTCAGACACCTTTAACTAAAGTGTCAAAAAAAAAAAAAAAAAAAAAATGTATATATATATATGTATATGTGTGTGTGTGTGTGTATTTATTTATCAGTTTTAATAGAATCCTTTAGAGTTAAGAACGTAGCCATGTATCAGTTCACATAAGAGCCTGTGAAGTGCAATATAAATACACACTCACTCACACTCTTGGGCCAGAGAGCGTTCTCTCCAGTCTGAAGAGAAGAGCAAACACACACACACACACACACACACACACACACACACACACACACACACACACACACACACACACACACACACACACACACACACACACACACACACACACACACACACACACACACACACACACACACACACACACACACACACACACACACACACACACAGTGAGAGAGACAGACAGTGTTTGGTCCCTCTGTCCCTGTCGGCGTGGCAATGACCCAGTGGCTCTCAGTTTGACCTGTGCCCCAGCGCTGCCCTGGGGTCCGGAATGTCAGTTAACACATCACAGAGCTTTTCTCTTTTCACACCCCTGCTTGTTTCTTCTTTGCTCTTCTTTATCTAGTGACGTGTTGCTGCCCTTCTTGCCCTGCAGAGGCGGTGGCGCAGCTGACAGCCAACAGCCTTTTCTCTTTCTCTCCCTTCCCTCTCTCCTCTGTTCCTTCTCCTTCTTTTTCCTCCTCTTTTCTGCTTAATTGAGTTGTTTGGCAGACGGGCTTGTCAGCGTGGGGAGTCTGTGTGTGCGTGTGTGTGTGTGTGTGAGCTGCTCTTTGTGCTCCACTAGACGGGTTAGTTTTTCACTGTTAGTGCTGCTTGACTAGACTTTCCACAGAGCGATGGAGACAGAGAGCAGTCAAGAAATAATGCTAAGCCTTTTAGGTGTAAATAACCTGTAAACAACCAGTTACTAACAGTATTTAGGATTTAGACTGGATGTTTTTACATTTTCAAAGCAAAAGAAAGAAAGAAAGAAAGAAAGAAAGAAAGTGGTAACCAAACTACAAACTTAAACATTTTTAAGAATAAAAATAATGTACTGTGTTTGCAAGTGTTAGATCACACTCTCCACGCCATAAATAAGATCCAGCCCCAGACGCCAGATCTTGTCAGGAAATGTCAGTTTCTCCAGGTATCTGGACAACAAGTCAGCAGAGTTTCCACTACCCAAACCTGTTAACCAGTATTCAACTGAATTAACAGTCTCTTATCAATATAGGAGTTGACTGAGAAAGCCAGCGAGGAGCAGAAGCAGGAGACCAAGTACTGATGATAAAGAAAGAGCAGAGTTTATTGAATAATCTTAGTTGCGTATGATTCAATGCTCAGACTTTGCCTGACCATGATAAATCCAGCAAGTGTTATTATACCACAAGCAACAGCAATGGAAATTTACTGCTTCACAATATTGTCCAGAGACAATACAGACTTTGAAATGGAGACATTCTCTTATCTCTTACTCTGAAAACAAGTGTCGCTTGAATCCACACAGTCGTAATATTATAACTATGGAAAAATTAAATAATAATGAAGCAATAATTATAGAAAAAAAATAATAATAATAAAATCTAAAAATATAATAAAATGACAAATAATAATCAATAATAATCAAATCATTAACTAATGATCAATAAAATATAATGATTATACAAATATATTATATATTAAAATTATATAAATGACTAATGATCATATAATTAAATAAAATAATTAAATGAAGAATGAATATAAACAAATAAAAATAAAACACAACACAAAGGAATGGTTTCTTTCTTGAAACAACACACACATAAGTTTGCTACAAGGATTTTCAGATCCTTAGTTAGATTCTTCACAAGGTATGTATTTGAGTAAAAAAGCTCTGATAACATTTCTTCAAATTTCAGACAAAACTGTTTGAAAAAATGCCATTTAAAGAGTTTATTTGTTATGATTGAAAATCTGGTTTAATCCGGAAAATATTGATTTAATAATTCGTCTGAATTTAAAACATTGTTATTGTCTAAAAATTTGTACAATCATGTCTAAAGACATAATACCTTTTAGTTAATTTCACTAACTGCCATTTTATGCTGTAAATGAGAACAGTTTTATTTGGAAATTCCAAGTGGACGGTTAATATTTAACAATAACATTGAGCAATGTGTTTTTAATGTTTGGTAATACAAATAAAACTATTTGTTATCTATGTATCTATATATGTAATTTGACCTTTAAAATAATGAAAACAATGCTTAAACCATCAACCAACTTGCTGTTATAGAATAAATGGGTCTAATTTATTAATGATTGTTAGTTCCTGTTAACTAATAGTTAACTAATGTTAAAAAAAGGATTTATTTCAAAATGTTACAGGTGTTTAAGCATGAGAAATATGCTTCTCCTTTCTTTAAATGAGGCTGTGACAAAGAGCCCTCAGCTTGACAGGCAGGCAAACACCATAAATATCTGAGTTCATTTAAGCTGAAGTTTCTTCCAGATGATTCTGTGTGCAGCTCTACTTCACCGTGAGAGGTTCACAGACATATCTGACTAAATGAAAGTGTTCAGTAAACACTGTGTGTGCGCGTGCGTGCTTGCGTGCGTGCGTGTGTATGTGCGCAGACAATCAATTACGTGCCAAGCAATGCCTTCTAAAGCATACAAGTATTTCATTTATATAGCTTAAAGACAAGACATCCCGTTTTAGTTTCAATATTAAATCAAATTTACTAACGTTAATTACATAGAAAACTACTAAAGTGTTTTAAATTTACAATAACTTTTATGGGAGAAATAATGTTCCAACAGATATGTTTAGGTACAAAATAAACAACTGTTTCTACTTAATAAAAATGACCAAGAATATGTTAATACATTTGAAGATTTATGTTCAAGCATGCTTAAAACGTAAAATTTGATTGATAAAATTTCATTTATTGCCTCTTTTTTTAATGTTAATTTGTATTAGATACAATAAAGTAACTATGAAAAATACATTTTAATGTTACTTCATAAATACACTATTGTTCATCGATACTAAAGTCAATGTAATTTCATAGTGCTTTAACTTTTATGGTGGTATTATATAGCTTTGAAAATATATTAGTGAAAGGAGAAAATGACATTAAGTTTATGAGTAAAAGTGCTGCTAATGTTACTAAATTGTCTCCTATAAATAATGTAAATCATGCAGGATCATGCATTAAAGTGTTTCTTAGTATTAAAGAAACAAATTGAGTTGTAATTATAACATATAGGCGAATTACCGGTTTGTAAACATTCAGGATGTGCGAGCATCGAGGTTGCAGAAAATAGCGCTAGCATTTACAGCGATGGAATGACATCCGATGCAGGACAGAGTTTGTTGTTGTATTAGAGATAAGTTATATTGATTACATATTATATATATATTATTTACATAATGCTTTCAGTGTATTATAACAGCTTGTCACCCAGTTATAAGCACAGTGATTCTGCAAAATTAACGTTAATGTGACCGGCATTCGTCAGACAGGTCCATTTGTGATAGCACCCTCTCAATGGATATTGGATAAGACCTAATGGCCAAGCATCCAGCCCAAAATACAGTATACAACTATCTCATTGTAACTCCAAGTGATTTTACAAGAGAGAAGTTAAAGGCCTACAAGTCTTTGGATGCCTACAATTTTATTCTGTGTGGCCATGTGCAAGAAATAATGTTCCATGATTACCAGATTCAAAACTTTGTAGTGCTAAAAACAGAGGCTCTGCTTAGCCAAAGACAAGGAAAGAAGACGGAACTGTACAAGGCCTGTGTAATCATCAACAAGCAAAACAACTGCATTCTGACAGCGAACTGCACCTGTATGGCAGGGTATATGAATATACATTTTTACATTTCATTCTAAGCATTCCGTGTCTGCAGTTTAATTAACCATATTTAACTGTTTTTGCTGAAATCATTGCTGCAATCAAAACGAGTGATGTGTATGATTCAGCATAGCATGAACTTACCTGATATAAAATGAGAACTGCAGAGCCGAGCGTTTTTAATTAGGTCCTTACTCCATTCAGCTCTTCTGATGGCTGTTAGCCAAAGACATCTGCGGTTGGCATTAAAAGCAGTGTGGTGTACACCACATGTTTGCTATTGCAACCGGTATGTGCGGTTGAACCCGTGTGACGTCATAAGTGAAGTAGGTTGGTAATTCCCCTATAGATATACACACATCCGCTTGTTAAGTGTGATGTCACACGAAGCGGCTTCTGGGCCCAATCGCTCTATCAAACTGTATAGGGAGACTCATTAAATGGTTATAATAAACGTTTACAAAGTGATGTAATACTTTTGAAAATCCCGATTGTGCCTAATGTGCGATGGCCAGAAAGTGATTAATTTTTTATAAATTGGTAAAATGTTGGTTTTTGGGATGCAGCAAGCCAAGAGACTGTTGTGTACACCATGATTTTATATAAAATTCACTTTAAAGTGTGATATGACTAAAAAGTGGCCATAAATAAACATTTTCTCAATTTAAATGAGTATCGGCTTGGACCCAGAAACAGTATTTCATACGCCACAACTTAACAAGCGGATAGGCCTACAAAAGGAATAAATATAAATATAGTAATTAAAAAAATTGGACCAGTTGCAAAATATCAAACCAGGTGCTGTTTGTAACTATTTGCAATTATTTTTCACATTCTTTATGAAACTGGTGTCATGGAAATATTAGTTACTCTTTATTTAAATGGTCTCCAGATGTTCTGCAAACTATAAGTAATTTTGCATGTACAGTAGATGCCAGTTTATTCAGCCCACATTAACAGTTTACTGACACTCTAATGACTGGTGCTTGATGTGCTGGTGCAAAGTTTTTTAAGTCAACTATATGTAAAAGGGGACCATCAAAATAAAATGCAATCGAATGTTTTACTGGATTGTCACACAGTAAAAGGAAAGGCAGAGAGAAAGGAGATAATGCTAATACTTTTTAGGTGTAAATAAACTTTAAACAAATTTTAAAATTTTTAGAACTTCACAACACAGTAATAATGGTCATCACCTTCTTCTTAAATACTCAAAGGTTTCTAATATTTAATTAGAAATATCAATGTTAAAAAATATTTATAAAATCTTTGTATCAAATTACAAAAAAAATGATGAGAGATGTGTTTAGTGCAGTGTATATGGGTGAAAAAGTAAACGTGGCACTGCCTTCTGGCTGCTGTTATACTGCTGTTCTTTTTCAGACTACTTTTTCCTTTTCATGAAGTTGTGAAAATAATATTATGCATTATTGTTATTTTTTTATCAAATGGAATGCAAAAAAAATAAAAA
>LR812527.1:40214832-40344832 GCA_903798195.1 Danio kyathit | reverse complement strand
TTAAAGATCAAAGTCCTATTGACCTCAATCTTTTTGGCTTCCGGTCTCATTCACTTCCATTCATTTTTAGATGTTAAAAACAGCTCGTTCTGCTGCTTGATGTTGCAAATGGATATTTTCTTATTATATTATTCTGCTTTGTTTTTTTTAATCATGCAAACACTTGTTTATAGAGTAAGTAGTTTGACCATTTTCTGCCGTTTATTATTCCTAGTAATTTCTCCCATAGGAAACTGAATCGGAAGTTCTTAAAAACGAGCGCATTACAGAATAAGGTCAATAGTGCAATACAGCAGTGGTTTGCAAACTTTTCAGCCCGCGACCCCCAAAATAACAATGCCAGTGACTCACGACCCCCAGTATCCTCTGAGGTGGTTATAAATACAGAAACCTTGCATGCAATGGCGCACACACACCAAGTCTATTCTTCGTTTAATTTTTTTTAATGTATGTCAGTGCTGTAAAAAGTTTAACCTGGTGTTATAAAATCAATCTGTTCATCTGACGCTATTGCTGTGTCTTTAATATAATGTAATTACCCCAGGGGTCGCAATCCAATAGAACTAGTAACTAGTAAATAGTAACTATAAATGACTATTTTTTTCTCTTCTGTAGGTTATAGATAAAATATGGTAATTATTATGGTTTAATAAAAATAAATAGATTTTTGGATATCACCAGGCCCCCTTCATTGTCCCGCGACCCCTCGGAGGGTTCTGACCCCCACTTTGAGAACCACTACAATACAGGACATAAACAGAACACACCTGGTAATAACTGTTCAAATAAATGGGCAATTGTATTTATTATATGTATTAATTAACAGTTTGTGGAAACTACTAATTATTTAGCAAGGATAGGATTTATTATATTGTTCCAAATATTATAGTAAAGATTGTTGCCTCATATTTTATGTTATATTTATGTTATATTTTCATATTTAATTGTTTTTTTAAAGAAATGGACAAAATTGTAAATACTTCATAGGAATAAATCTGATAAAACTTTTGTTTTAATAACACTTAATATTTTAAAAACACTTTATTTATTTCCTTGTTAAACGTTTCTTATGCTTACTGTAGTAATTGCAATTAATTATGCCTGATTAGTATGCAACTAATCCTACACCTAACCTAGCCATATATAAGTGTAATTAATTAATCTTAATCATTTAAATGAAGTTACACTGTAACAAGGACAGCTTAAAATAAAAATTTCACATGTATATAATAATTATAATAACTTTCTTGTGCTGAATTAGTCCCAAATCCCAGCCTTAAGTCACCTTATATTACCCAGTGTTTTCTTAATTAACAACATTTATTTTTTCATACACATTCCAAAATCTTTTATGCAATATCCCAATGATTATTGAAGCATAATAATCGAGGACGCAGCCAATGATGACAAAATCAACTTTAGTTTGTCTCAACTCAAGGGATGTCAGAATTCCAGATGATATTATTATTTTGTACATATGTTGATTATAAAGTCATTTCATTCAGCCTGGGTACAAATGTCCTTCTGCTTATGGAGGGCAGCAAGAGAAGTGGGTGGTGTTAAAAAAAAACACTCTTCTAGAAGGGCATGGTCACACACACATGCACACACACATACACACATGCACAGGTCACTACTGGTCTTGACTGGTCAGGTCCGCAGGTGCTGCTTGGCTTGACTAGAGCCTCGTTTGCATATATTTGCATACTGTCAGACAGCGTCAGAGAGTTGGAGTAAACCCAAAACCAGAGAGAGAGAGAGAGAGACTAAGAGAGAGAGATACTGCCAATTTGAACTCTAAATGCAGAGTAGAGACACACTTTTAAAATAAAGGCTTTTTATTGGCATCAGTGGTTCCATGAAGAACCTTTCATTCCACTTTAAAAAAAACTTTCCACAAAAGGTTCTTTGAAATAGAAAAACGTTGTTTACGTCATTAAAAGGTTTTTGGCACAAAGAAAAATTGGTTCTTTTAAAGGCTCTTGACTGAAAGGTTATTTTTTTTAGAAAAACTTCTACTAAGGCATCACTGAGAAATAAGTTTTTGGAACTAGTAGTTTTTGTGAGTTTTTGGAACTAGAGTTTTGAAGTTTTGTGAGTTTTTGGAACTAGTATTTTAAAGAGTGCTGGGTGATGCAAGGCAAGAGGAAATGATGTCCTGTTTTAACTCCACACTTTCATGTTGTTTTGTAGATATATTATGTATTTATATTCCAGTTATTTACACTTTATTACAAGAAATTACTGTATATTTACTTTACATTCCAACTTATGGATAAGGACATCATGCGGTCAATTTTAATATATAAATTAGATAAGTCATCTTTAGTTAATTAAAATATAAACAAAAATATACAACAAACATTTTTAGTTATGCAATGCAAAACATTAAACATATCAGTGGTTAGCACTGTTGCCTCACAGCAAGAAAGCCGCTGGTTCGATTCCCGGCTGGGTCAGTTGGTGTTTCTGTGTGGAGTTAGCATGTTCTCCCCGTGTTCGTGTGGGTTTCCTCCAGGTGCTCTGGTTCCCCCACAGTCCAAAGACATGCGCTATAGGTGAATTGAATAAACTAAAATAAACTTGTCCGTAGTGTATGTGTGTGAATGAGTGTGTATGGGTGTTTCGCAGTACTGGGTTGCAGCTGGAAGGGCATCCGATGTGTAAAACATATGCTGAATAAGTTGGCGGTTCATTCCGCTGTGGCAACCCCTGATGAATAAAGGGCCTAAGCTGAAGAAAAATGATGAATAAATAAAAAATTTCAAACCTTTTTCTCTTTAATAAAATTATTTTTTAACTGTTCTGAGAAAGACCATACATTTTTAAGTATTTAATAATGGGATAGTTTACCCAAAACAAAATAATATGCTGTTAATTTACTCACCTTCAGGCTATCCAAAATGTAGGTGACTTTTTATTTAATAGAAAATTAAAGACAAATTTTAGCTGAAACTGTGGTCCTTGGTGATTCATAAAATGTAAGTCAGCGGGTATATACCGGCACTTTGAAAGTGAAAAAATAAATACACAAACAAATATAAAGGAATACTTGTGGCTCCAGAAGAGATTTTGAGGTCTTATCAATGAAACGATTTGTTTAACTAGCAAAAAAAGAAAACAAAACTAAGACTAAAATGTAATTTTCACTAAAAGTTCACAAAAGCTTTTGTTGGCAGAATTTATCCACTTAAATTTGTAAAAATTATTGTTAACTTAATCACTTTGTGTTGGGATCACAGGTGGGAATTGTGCGGAACCCTGCATTTTTTTACATTGTACTACTGTATATCATCTAGATACTGGTTTTTGACCTATGAATAAATATCTGTATGTGTTTGCATATTATGATACTGTAAATGTAACTGACTAATGCCTCAGAGTTAGAGTAAGAAAAGTTGGCAGGCACATCCATTTATTTTTCTCCTCCAGAATGTAGTGGTTAATCAGTGTTGTCTGCCCTCCCGTTCTCACCTTCTCTCTGAGTTTGTCCTCTCCTGCTGAGGGACACTGATGCTTGTTTACTGCCGCAGCGTCTCTGGACAGGGAGGCTTGTAGCACAGCATGAGTCTCACACAGGTGCGAAACACACGCAAACACTAAATATTACAAACGCTTCTGCAAAATGACTGAACTATTATCTTAGAATGATTACAAACTGTGTACCATTCAAAATCAACAACATTATATAATGTAAAAAATGTAATTCTAAAACAATATTGCCTGTTTGGTACTAAAAAAATATCCCATAATTACATCTTTAATTAAATTTAGGAATGACAATGGCAGACTTTAGTATTTAGTGAGTCCAGCAGGGGGTGATCAACCTGCGGTCTATGTGGGTCCTAACACCCAAGTATATAGATGGGGACTCTATACTGCTCTGTGAGGGCCGTCTTTCGGATAAGATGTTAAACTGAGGTCCTGACTCCTTGTTAAAAATCCGGGGATGTCCTTCGAAAAAGAGAAGGGCTTTAACCCCGGCATTCTGGCCAAATTTGCCCACTGGCCTCTGTCCATCTCTGTCATAATTAGCTTTATCACTCATCATCTCCTCTCCACCAATAAGCTGGTGTGTGATGTATGGTCTGGCGCAATATAGCTGCCATCGTGTCATCCAGGTGGATGCTGCACACTGGTGGTGGAGGAGGAGATTCCCTGCAAAATTGTCTAATGTGTTTTGAGTGTCCAGAAAAGCGCTATATAAATGTAAGGTATTATTATTATTATTATTATTTAGCACATTTATACTACTATTCAAAAGCATGGCATCTAGATTTCATTTAAAGAAAGGATTACTTTTATTCAGTGAGTACTACTTAAATTAATACATTTTGGCAGTAATAAATGTACATAAATAAAAACAGACATTGTTACAAATGTTTGTAAAATGAAGGCTATTCTTTGTCTTTTTACTGTTTAATTTATCAAAGGGTGCTAAAATGTACCAAAGTTTCCACAAAACGATTAAGCAGCAGAACTGTTTTCAGCTGTGATAATAATAACAATAATAATAATAATATTAATAATAAGTGTTACCTGGGCATTAGAATGATTTCTGAAGGATCATGTGATACTGAAGATAACTAAAAATTCAGCTTTGCACTCACTAAAACAAAGAGTTATTATTAAATATAATGTAATTATTATGATTTTAAACAATAATCATAATAAAATATATACACTTGTGTTTAGTATTAAACTATTTTGCAATATTGCTGTTTTTATTGTATTGCTGCCTTGGTCAGGATAAGAGATTACAAAAAAACTACCGAAAATATCTTACTGACTACAGTATTTAATGCCAGTGCATTGTAAGATTCCAATCTATCAGCCAAACGATGGAATCTGATGAATGTTCGAAGGTTAAATGCATGTCTTTTTAACACTTCTGAAAAGCATTGTGTTATTTATTAGGATGTATTTATATTTGTTTTCAACTTCGAATTCAATCTGACTCCAATTTCTAATTAGGAATGGGTCACCTTTTTCGTTCATGAATCAATTTAGTGTTTTCATTCATATCTGGTCCCATACTCTTCAGTTATACATTTTTATAACCTGTTTTAACACATTTTCATCTGTTTTTATCTGTTTTAATCATTTTTATTATTTGTTTTTTATTTTCTTATACTTGTCGTTTTTTTTCTTGTTTATGTAAAGCACTTTGAATCGCCACTGTGTATGAAATGTGCTATATAAATAAACTTGCCTTGTCTTACATTCATTAGGGACCCAATGCTGCACAGAGTTTTCGCGCCCCAGGGTTTACGTGTTTCTCACGGACAGAATCTAGACATTCTGAAGTTAGTCAGAGGATGCAGGGTTAACTAATACCCAATTAGTCCGGTTGCGTCCTGCTCATTTCTACTAAAAGTGTAGTTAATTTATTCATTTCCATACAACTTGATAAATCAACGATAACCAGAAATTGAATAGTCTCAGAGCTGAAGTGCCGACTGTTCCAGTCTCGTGCAAGTCATTTGGATATCATGTACACAGATCAAGGTAGCACCAGCCTCCATAAAATCTACAGGATATAAAAGATTTGAGGAGAATTCAGAGTGCATCAAAACTCTTTCTTTTCCAGATGAAAGTGTCTCATACCAATTACAGAATCAAAGAATTAAAGCCAATTTAGAAATAAATGCACAACATCAATTACTTAAAGATAAATCTAAGATTATAGATGGAAGTCATAATTATACATAGTGTTGAGCTTGAGAGCTCTTCACTATGGGCCGGTCTGGATAGAGACTTGCGACCCCGAGACATTTCGCCCTTCTCTTCAAATACCCTATGACAATAAATGGTTATTTTGTCAAAGTTAACCAATGACTTAAACATTTACTCATCTGTTGGGATTTAATCAAAATTGATCAAAGATTGTGAACAAAACCTCGTTACCAGTCATACCTGAGTATTTATCAATACCAGAGGCAAGGGAAAGTTCAGGGAAGAGGCATGAATGTGTCAAAGTCTATCCTGGGCCTTTTCTTCAGATTCCAGAGTTTTTGTTGTTTTATTACATTTAAGTCTGAGTAAGATCCATCCCTACAGCATCTTCTGAATCCTTAGCTGAGACACATGTCAGATTACTGGGGTCTTTTTTTCTCCGACATGATCATCTCATCTCATTGTTTTCTATGAGAAACACATAAGATGTTTCAAAGATAAGAAAATCTTCCCTTTGATTGGGTCCTGTTCACCTGATCACTCAAAACCAATATTTCCAAGACGTCTTCACACCATAAAACATGTAGAGAGGACTCGAGTGTTGATGGATGGAGAGATAGATGGATGGATGCGAAAGTGTTACAGAATGACAAACGCTCTCTTTCTTTTGATACAAAGATGGGTCTGTTCCACAGCGGCTACGAGTAGCCTGACCATCTGTCAACAAACCCCCACAGTACAAACATTGTGTTTATAGGACGGACAGACTAACACACACACACACGCACACACGCGGCGGCACACGCACACCTGACCGACCCAAAGCATTACATCTCAGATTGTATTCCTGCCAAGAGTTTATCACAATGGGTCACATCTCTTCCCTGTGCAATGATATCATAGAGAGACCCGCTGGGCGCTTTTCCCTTTCTAACTCTCTCTCTCTCTTTCTCTCTTTCTCTGACACAAACCCTCTTTCTCAATGTGTGCGTCTTAAGCCGGCACAATAAGATCTGGTCCCCATACAGCAGGCGTGACAGTAGAGTATTGAAATGCCATTGGAGAAGAGAGACGCCACTGTGTGACAGAAGACAGAGAAGAGACAGCATGAGTGAGAAGAAGAGAGAGCGTGTTTGTCAGTCCTCACAGCTTATGGAGCCATCTTTCACTAAGATGCTCATTATTGCCGTGTTTGTGTGTGTGTGTGTGTGTGTGTGTGTGCCTTTTCCAGCAGGTTCTCTCACACACACAGCTGTGGACGGGGTGTGAAGGGACAGAAAGCCCCAGACTGCACCAGACAGCACCTCGGCAACAAGATACCACCTGCAAGTTTATGCTCATTAAAGTTTCTGGTGAGGAGAAAGAAAGTTTCTGGTGTGTTTTGTGGGTTAAAAGTGTTGGATCACTCCAAAAATAAAATGAAAAATCTGTCATTCTTTCAGCTTCATGTTGCTTCAAGCCCATATGAAATGTGTTGGTTTTCAGAATACAAATGAGAACACGCAAAACTCTGCTTTAAACAGGGCATCTGTGATGTCTTAAAAAGTCATAAAATGTCTTAAAAATCAAACTTTAGGCCTTAAAAAGTCTTAAATTGACTGAAATATTGTCTTGTATGTCTTAAATTATTTTAAACGGGTCTTAATTTTCTTAAGCTACCCAATCAATCTAACACACATCCACCAACAAATACATCTGAATAAAACTTTTAGAACAGTCTGTTGTGCACACATTTGGTGTTTAAAGAGTTTTTTATGTTTTTATTTATGTTTAATAGTTGTGTTGCAAAAAATATATGCGTAAAAATAGGGACTGCTTATTTTGACTCATTATTCAAAATATGTGGCTAAGAAATAAGTAATTAGAATAGGCAAATCATATCAGATAGAGCAAGTACATTTGTTTCCTTATGTTTAGCGTATAATATATAAGTCTGAAATTTCATTCTTCATGGTCTTAAAAAAGGCTTAAATTTAACTTTGTGAAACCAGCAGAAACCCTGTTTTCTGTAAAATATACAAAATTGTATTTGCATATAACTTTAATAAGCAAGCTAATTTGGTTATAGAGATCAAGCATGCTTGCTTGAAGTAAAGGAACCAGTGAGGTTTGTCCATGTATGTCACACTAACACAAGATCAGCTTCTGTTTTGCTGTTTGCTCATCAATGTTTATGTGTGAATATCTGTTCAGAGATCAAGAGATCTCATCAGAGGATTTGGAATAAAATAGCTTGATTCAAATTATTGTTATTATTATTTATCTCATTAAGAACGTTTTTGATGCATCAGAGTTTTGGGAAATGGAAAGAAAAATTTCTCTGATTTAAGTATAAATCTGGTGAAGTCTTATGGGTTTGCAACAACATGAGGGTGAGTAAAATGATGTTCATTTGTTCAAAAAGAATGTTCATTCTGGGTGAACTGAACATTTAAAGCCACAAAAAACAGAATCTAGATTAAAAGTCCATTTTAAGAGACCATCTAGTGGAAATGAGCTTTAAACATACTTCATAGAAAACATTACATTTAAAATGTACATTTCTTTTTCTCTTTCAGATAAACTGAACTCTGCTAAACTGAACTGAACTGAACTCTTTCAGGTAAACTGAACTGAACCTTTTGTCTTCAGGTTCTCATTTAAATGTTTTTAATGAGTTTATTTGGTTACACTTTATTTGAATTCAAGAGTTCACACTTAGCTCATGATTTATCACATAGCTTGTTTGGCATGCTGTCCCGGGAGAGAGCCCTGAGCTCAAGGGATCCTCGGGCCCAGGGCTCCCCCCTTTCACATGGCGAGGGGAAATTGAGCTCAGGTCGATCTCAAACTCCCCGGCTGCTGAAGCCAAGGTGAACTTCTTGACAGTAAGACATTAGAAAAAGATTTAGGCTTATTATAGAGCATATTTGGCCGGTGGGAGGAAACCGGGGAACCCGGGGGAAACCCACGCGGACACGGGGAGAATATGCAAACTCCGCACAGAAATACCAGATGACCCAGCAAGGACCTGACGCCATTGGTATTCTTGCTGTGAGGCAACAGTGCTAGTCACTGGGCCACCGTGCCGCCCATTCTGGATAAAGGTGGAAGAAGGGGAGGAGGGGGGTTTCTTCCAGATGAAGATAGTTGTAGAGAGCAAATGAGGATATATATATAGTGACTTGGGGTGCTTTGATTGGAAGATCATGATTAGCTAAAGTGGGCCAGCTGGGTCAATCATGAGCACGTGCTCCTCTCTAAATTAGTTTAAAATTAAACTTCACTTGTCATAAAAGTCAGAATATTAGTGGAACATTCTGGTATAAGGGCAAGTTACTCAGCTGAATGTCTAAAAGGATCTTCAGTTAAAAGAAACTAGTCAAGTTAAATATGTACTATGAATGAATTCTTGTATAGTCAATTTAAACTCTGAAATTGGCAATCATCAATCAGCTCAGTCAGAAACGTTTCTAACAAAATAGACAAAAGGGAATTAGAAAAAAAACTGCCCTTTTGTTCTCCAACATTTAATGACTTTTTAATAACAATCCATTTATGAAATATCAATGCTTTTCAGTGTCACGCCATACAGCATGTATCTATCACAATTTATTTGTGTATGTAAGGTAATTGTATGTAAATCTGCATCCTGTTTTATACGCCCTGTCCTCAGCTGTGCTGTAAACTTATGAAAGCAAACACTAACATGTAAAAAGTGCAAGTGCCTGTCTGCTTTTCTGCTCTGTTCTTAAAGTTAATTTCTCATTCATCTTTAGGAAATTTTGTCTTCATTAAAATGTTATAAGCTAGAAGCCAAATCAACCAGTTCAAACAACCACAGCTCTACACAATACAAACAATACATACTGCAATATGCAATACATTCAAACAGTAAGAGTCAAATAACAAATAATGCACATGTACCAAGATTACCTAAATCACATTATTTGTGCTTCATTGCAGTAAGTGTGTGCTGAGCTATTTTTGGTGGCTATTTTCATCTGATTGGTGGATATGTATTTGCAGAATGCCAGATAATGTACTATTCACAGAGTATTCCACAGTTACAGTAGGCTAAATTTAATTATATACAAATAAATAATGCAGACTAATTACTTTAGGAATTTTAAACACATACATTGTTGTTGGACAACTATAGCTCACAGATTTGCACTTAACCTGTAAGACACATGTGTCAAAGCCAGTTCCTGGAGGGCCGGAGCTCTGCACAGTTTAGTTCCAACCCCAATTAAACAGGGCTGGAACTAAACTCTGCAGGGCTCCGGCCCTCCAGGAATTGACTTTGACACCCCTGCTGTAAGACCTAAAATAAAAAAAAATAATAAATAAAAAAAAGGCACTGATTATGATGAAATAGGCAACATTTTTCTGGAACTGAGATGTTTATTAAACCATCAAGCAAAATAAAAAAAAAATAAAAAAGATTTTGCCCTACACATTTTTTTCATGATATTTATTTTGTATCACATTTGATACATCAGGCGTTTGTGCAACTATTTGATCATAACAATGTTGATTTTAACTCCAACTTTTTTTTTTGCCCATAACATTTTGACAACAGAAAACATTTCAGGCAGGTTTTTTTACATTTAATTTTTACAGTCATTTATTATTTAATTTTCTGTTAGGCGTACTAGCAGTTTCAGTCCTTGTTCAGGCAAAGATTCACTTTACACTTACACAGTACACAGAAATTTGAGATGATTGCTGGAGCAGTGCTTTTATCTCTGTCAGGTTCTCCGTGATGGAAAATGATCAGCTTCTTGCATTCTAACATAAAAAGGCTCACTGCAGCTTGACTTTTATAAGGTGCAATTATTGTAAAAATACTTACAATGCATTTTAAGATTTCATTTCAGTCACTGATTGGAATAATTAAGTCATCCAAATACTGTGTGCTTGCATTGTAGTAAGTATGATATAGATTACATTACAAAAATGTGAAATGATTGTTCAGGAATAATGCACCTTTTATACCTGCTGTATCAAATTTGATACATGCATTTTCAACACAATGTATTTGTAACATGAGGAATTAATTATTAAGTAATTATGCATTGTTCCAGTCAAGAAAACCTTTATTTAATAAAATTAGCAACAATCTAAATTGAAATTAGCAAATAGTTTCTGGCCAAAAAGCATGCAAGTAATTCAATAAGAGCAGCCATTTTGAAAAGATAAAAAAGCCCTTCCACTAACTGCACTGTCATGAAAATACAAGTATCGAATTATATACAACATGGTTTCTTAGAAACTCGTGTATCAAATATGATACATGTGGCTTTATAGGGTTTGAATAGGGCAAAATTTTGAATTGTGAAAAGCATTCAGGCTGCCGCTGTGCATGCAAGCAACAGCAACAATAACAAGGTGAGACACTGAATGCATTGGATTTAATTTCCCATGTGACTCTTTCTTCCTCTCTCTAACACACACACACACACACACGCAGAGAGAGAGAGAGAGAGAGAGAAAGGGGGAGGATGGTCTGCTAAAATAAATGTTGTCAGGTGTGTTTTGTGCTTTAACTCTAATTCTGGGTGTTTATCCGCACTAATGAACAACCCTGAGTCAGCGCAAGAGAGCTAATTGTGTCTGTTTGTGTGTGTGTTTGTGTGCATGCAGGGGGAATATGGGTTAATTTAGTAGAAGAACATTGGAGACTCAGTGACTCTGACATTTATGAGCAATTAAGGATAGAGGAAGGAGGAAAAAAAGCATGGACTAAGGTAAGCAAAGAGGAAAGTAAGGTGTGTTGAGTTTTGTGCAGTTTCATGACATGCCAGTATCCAGAGAAAGCACCAATAGTGTTATCATATTTAGAGCGGAGGCCATTAGTTGACACTAGGCAGAGAAGACACTTTAATTAATATTATATATACATATAAATATACACATAGTGGCCTACAGAAACTACTAATGAGGCATCTAAGTATATGTGTGGTGCATCTATGCATTTTACAGATACATTGTTATACATGTTTTGTGCAGTTTGCATACACGTCAAGAGATTAATAAACATCAACTGAATTGCTCAAGATTTTCTGCAAACTGCTGCTCTGACGGTTATAAATAAGTAATGGAATTACTGTAAGAAGAAAGTTTATGGTAATGCACCCTTTAGCACATCTTTTGGCAATGCTGAAGATGCAACATGCTTGTTGAACTAGAAGAGGTTTCATTCAAATACTTCCGTGCACACCTGGCATCAAGATGCATTTTGATTTAGTGAATCAAATGAGGGAAAAATGACTGTCTACATCTGGTGTTTTAATCTGACACTTTCAATGACTTTGGGACACTTTCCTAATTTTTTAAAAGGGAAGTTCTATGGATGGCTATACACTGCAAAAATGCTTTTCTTAGCTAGATATTTGCTGTTTCTAGTCTGAATATCTACAAATTCTTAAATCAAGAAGCATTTTCTAGACAAGTAAAAAGCATTGTCTAGTTTTGAAAAATAATGTGCACAAATTGAGTGAGTTTTTCCTTAAAACAAGCTAAATAATCTGCCAATGGGGTAAGAAAAATAATCTTAATTAAAACATTATTTTAAAAAACTCACTTAATTTTGTAATATTATTTCTTAAATCTAGACAATAAGTTTTGCTTGTCTAGAAAATGCTTCTTGATTTAAGAATATTTAGATTTTCAGACTAGAACAGCAAATATCTAAGTAAGCATCTAAGAAAAAGCATATCTAAGAAAAGCATTTTTTGCAGTGAACTCATGAAAAGTTTGGCTTTTGGGTGAAATTTATGAAAAATGTAAAAGTTCTTCTTACAGTGATATCATATTATGAAAGTAAGGCATTTTAGTAGAAGCGTGCAAAGGCTATTTCCTCATCCCAAACAATTTATTGAAGCAAAACCCAGCAATAGTGGTGGGTACGTGTCACAACAAAAAAAGCCAGTTTCTCTACAATTCGTCATTATTGCCTTGACCATCAGTTACAGCTTGGCAATGACATCCATGCCGTTCACAAATTGACTTATTGTCTTACAAGTCTCTACATGGCAACTCAGCTAATCCCATTGGTTTTTTATGGGATTCAGGCCTAGAGAAAGTGCAGGCCACTCCATTTGAGGAACCCCAGCCTCCAGCAACCTAGGTGAGACGTCGATAAGCTGAAGCATTGTCTTCCATATGAAATTAGGCCTGTGTTGTTTATTGTCATCTTGGTCTCACAATGTCAAAAAGTGAACAGCATGATGAAGAGGATTGATTAAATACCAATTGTAATTAAGCAAGAAAATGTATTGGTCAATTTACCTGTTGTGAATTTTGCAGTTAAGCACCCTGTTAGAGAACAGCAAGTTCTCTAGTGAAGTACTGAAACACCAAACAGTTAGACATGTGCATTCAAAAGTGTAGAGAAGGTCAAATTGAGTTCAACTGTAAATATTGTAGTGCATTTTAGGTGCATCCTAAAATGTCATGAGGCTATTTCAGATTTTTAAAATCTATTTTAATTAATAAGCTTGTAGTTTATATATGAACATGAGAGGAGACTAAAAAAAGATAAAGCAGCAGCTTTTTCTGCTGTAAAGGCCACAAAACTATGCCTAAAAATTAAAACACAACTATTCTGTGTTAAAAATCAAAACATTGTGCATTCAACATTTATTTGCCATCAAACCAAATGTACAATTTTAGATGAAAAAGTTCAAGAATTAATTATTGTGGATGTTTAAAAACATTTGACCACTTCTTTGAATGTAAGAAGGTACACTCACTGGATGACTCTGGTCTACAAGGCTCTTCTTGGTCTTGCGCGTTTATACCTATTTTCCCTTCTTCATAGGTCAAAAAGCCTCTATGCCCTATGTTCAAGTGAAATTTATCATTTGTCATTTGTCACCGAATTCAAACTGAAATAGGGAAGCAAGCTTTAGTCGTGCTGCTTCCTCATCCTGGTATACTCTTAAGTCTGAACTGAAAATGTCTGAGTTCTATCTTTTATAGCAAACATCAACAGTCCATTTCTCAATGAATGTGTTTTTAACATATTGTAATGTGGTATGGCTGAATAATCAAACTGTATTTTTATATATATACATTTTCATAAGTCATGTGCTGCAGAGCTCTTGGCCAGGTTTTTCTTTTTACCTGGTTAAATAAAGAAACACATATAAACAGTGCCTTTGTTTCTAAACTAACATATAAACTAACATATAGACATGAAACATACTTTACACAAGTTTAAATACAGACACTTCTCAAAATTAGCATGTTAGCTAAGGATGGGATTCAGAACTGCTTGCCTAAATATGTATTTAACGACAAAGATATCTGCAGCAAATCTTTAGTACTAACTCTTACTACTGACTTATCAATTACAAGAATGTTAGCTGGACTATTATTTGGCTGGTCTCTATTAGAAGATGCAAGATTAGCTTATTGTAATACATTTTCTATCAGATATTAAAGTGGAGATTACCCAAGAGCAGTGGTGGAAAGAGTACTGGTAAATCATACTTAGGTAAAAGTACTATTACTTGCCCAAAAATGTAGTGCAAGTAAAAGTATCTGTTGTAAATATTACTCAAAGTATGAGTAAAAAGCAGAGCTTTGAAAAGGTACTCAAGAGTAGTGAGTATTCCGCTGTAAAAAACAAACTGATTCATTTACATGTAATTTGTGGATGTGTGTAAACGTAACATTCTGTAGTGCATTTAGTTATTGCCCAGCAGGCACACAACATCATAATACATTAATATTAGGTTAAATTTAGGTTGTGATGTCAGGTGACCAAAATTTAATGTCTAGCCATCGTCTAAGGACATTGTTATTTTGATGTCTAATAATGACGTCAAATGACGTTGATATTTGGTTGATTTTAGGTTGTTTTAGAAAGTGACCAAAATCCAACACCGAGCCAACATCTTAAACCAATGTCATATTGAGATCAAATATTCTTCAAAATCTTCTTTTAGTTCCTCAGTCCAGACTGAAGCATAGAGGGGACAGAGCTTTCTCTGTGGCGGGTCCTTGGTTGTGGTACACCTTGCCCCTTGATATTAGAATGGCTCCATCATTATCTATTTTTAAATCTCATCTTAAAACGTACCTTTTTAGCTTGGCTTTTTAATATTATTTTAATAGTTCTTGCTACTGCTACATTTTTACATTTTTCAGACGTGTCTTATTTCTATGTTTTGTGTTCTGTCTTTTTATTTTTGACTTGTCTTGTGTACAGCAGTTTTGTCAGTCTTGTGACTGTTTTTAAGTGTGCTCTATAAATAAATTGAACTTGAACTTGAAATTTTGACATTTATTCATCAGGTATGACAATCAAAATCCAACATCTGACAGACGTCATAGTGGTAACGTCCACACAACGTCAAGCTGTAACATCATTATTAGACATTGATATTTAGTTGATTTTAGGTTGTACATTGGACATTGACGTCGACCTGATGTTGACTTTTGACATCAACTCGATTTTCATTTCCAAACAAAATACAATGTCCCCACAACGTTGGGGTACAACATCAATCTGACAACATGTTGACATTTTGTGCCTGCTGGGTGTTCAAGGCCATTTCAGTCATCATACAGAAAACATCCGTCATCTTCTCATCAATGACATAAATCTAAACTATAAATCTCTGGGTCAATGTGTGTAAAGATTTTGGACATTGACTTGGACACTTTTAATGCTTCCAAACAGTTTGCTGCAATTATTAATCGCCCATGCCATGACTTGAGATAGTTCATTATGATGCGATTTACCTTCTATGTGCAATTTGATTGGACAGGAATCACATGACTGATTTTTCTAATCCACATAAACAAGAAAAAAATAAAGTAGTTATAGCAGGTTGAAGGAAAGTAGTGGAGTAAAAGTACTGATACAGCACTAAAAATGTACTCAAGGGAAAGTAAAGGTACACATTTATAAAAGTATATTTGTACTTCTATAGTTAGTATATTACAATTCCTGAGAAAAACTACTCAATTACAGTAGTTTGAGTGTTGGTATTTTGTTACTTTACCCTGCCCAAGAGTGACAATCCTGTCATCCTTGCACCCTCATATTGTTATTTCTAAACCTTAATTGTCTTTCATTGCTCTGGAAAACAAAAATGAAGATATCTTAAAGAATATTGGTAAACTAACTGCTCTAGTTATCATTGGCTTACATTGTATGAACAGAAAAAGCCCTGCTACGTTTTTTCAAAATAGCTCTGCAATATTCCACAGAAGAGAGAAAATTGGGATGATGTGAGGGCAAGTAAATGATGATGGTCAAATTTTTCACTTGCTTTGGGTGAAGATGTTTGTCAGATGGTGACCTACAAATTTACCATACACTGTAAAACCCAACAGTCAACTTTATCAAATGAAATTAGTGTAGTTAACTCAAAATGGACTGAAAGTTAATTCTACTCGTTTGACAAGAGTTTTGAACTCAGTGTTGAAGGTAATGAGTTAATTTAATACCTCATTACTTTATCTTAAATGGAGTAAGTTCACAGCATACATATAGATTAGTGTTTTAACTTAAATGGTTTGTTGCAATCGGTTTCCTCAAACGGTTTGAGTTGTCTTAACTTATTGGGTTTTACAGTACTCAGTTGATTTGAGTTCTCTTCATTTACTGGGTTTTACTGTGCTCAAATTGCTTCATTTACTTAAATGGATTAAGTTCACAGTACTCATTTGGATTAGTTTTTGAACTTAAATGGTTTGTTGCAATCGGTTTTCTCAAACAGTTTGAGTTACCTTAACTTTTTGGGTTTTACAGGATAGTTGTGCTCTACTAACCCCAAATTAACCAGTATTCTTTCTGTTTTTTGTATTACAAGTTTAGTTTTTGTAAGGGCTCTGTTTAGTGCTCATTAACAAACTCCTTGGAGATATATGTGTTACTTGCCCAAAACATGTTTTAGGCAAAAGGAAAACATATGAATAAGTGAATGTCAGCATACGTCCTGAAACATGAAATCCAAACGCAACCCTGGCAAAAACGGTCACCCAAACTAAGCTCACACACGCATTGAGTCATCGCGCCCGATGCCCAAGCATTACACAATCCAGCACGGCTGACAGTCATGCTCGTTTCCATCGGCAACAGCTGCTGGGAGGCGATGATGTCGTGCCACACAATACGGCATGTGAGCGCTGACAAAGGCGGCACTGTGTTGGCGCAATGCCGTCACGGCCCGCTTCCTAGTTCGGCTGCCATCAACGTTTGCTTTTTTTGTTGTTATTGTTGCTGCGGTTGTTTAGAGGCCTGTTTTGGAGACTGGGGAGAACACAAGGGTCTTAACCCCCTGGTCGCACAAATAGCCACAAAAGAAGGGCGCATTCAGCAGCCACAAACACACAACAATGCACCACACGAGGGGGGAAGTAGGTCATGGGAAGAAGCCCTGGATCTGGATGGAGATGCACTGTGGGTAGACGAGGTCATTTAGTGTGTGGTGTTTTGTGGAATATCATGTATATTTTGAGGCTTAGTGGTTTGAGAGGATGTATTCCCAAGATGCCCGACCTCTCAAATCCAGTGGGCAGCATTCGCCCTGTTCTTTCCCACTTGAGATTTGGTCGTTTTCTCATTAGTGGGCATTTTCGTTGTCTTTGTTAATTGCTTCCTGGTACTCTCCACACCTGGCTCCATTTATATCTCCAGTTTTACCTACAAAATACACAAATTCTCTCTTAAAATGAACTAAAATAAAGTTGGATCTTCTTTCAGAAACTCGCTGTATTTTCTAAAAGTGCACCTTGGTATAGCTTACCTTGGATGAACCCTTTCTCTGCTTAATTGTGCTCATAAGCATTTGCTTGCTATCACAACTGGAAAACAGACTGTACACAGACAGCATGCAACCTGCTACCATAGGCCCCTGGAGGCCCTCAAGACGGCCTGACTGTCCCAAGGGCCACACCTACAAATACAAGTGCACACACAAACATACAAAAACATCTTGGTCTTATTTAACCCTACTTCAATCTTTACTTTTTATGATATACTCGTATAGCACACATAATTGCCTTAATTTCACTCTTGCTCACTTTCTGTTCCTCTCTCTCTCTTTATGTTTGTGTACAGATGCACACGTACACAAGATGGAGTCACCAGGGGCCAATGAAAAACTGCGCATTGATATTGTAGCTAACAGGCAGTTTTGGGAATTGCTGGTCCCAAGATTTGAGGGTGGGGGAGGTAAGATAGTGTAACGAAGCCTGACTGGGAATTCTCATAATATGTGGCATTGGGACATGGGGACCAATGTATTGTAACCTGACTGGGCAAACACACTTCATTATGTGTCTATGTGCTAAGAGAAGATGTTATTAATGTTGTAGACAACAACAGGGCTCCTGTATAGTGTGTCAGCTGCAATAAGGACTAATGCCAAGATATATGGTAACAGAAACTGTAGAACATAGAGAGTATATGTTGCTTAAACCAGGCCATGATGCAAATCTGATGATAAGTTGTTTGGCTAAATAACAATAATAAAAGCAGCAAAGTAATAATTACAAATGCTTTTGTTTAGGGTATTTGACAACTAGACCCACATTCATAATCACTCATATAAAATAAATTGTAAGCTCAAATTACATGTCACATTAGACAAACTTCTGGCTGCAAATATTCTTTACATTATCTTCTTTTGTGTTCCAGGGGTTGAATATGATTTATATTAATTTTGTTCTTAATTTCAAGATCTTAATCTCAAAAAAAGAAATTTCAAGAACAAGATCTTTAAAAATTTTGCCTAAAAATATGAAAAATCTAACTTGTTTAAAGGTATAATAGCATAGAGTGAAATAAATATTTAATGCATAGATATTATTCAATATTTATTGTGTGAAAGTAATGTTAAACAGGGTTTGCAATTGTCTCCATAATTTTTTATCCAAAATGATTGTAATTATTATTAATTAAATAGCAATAATAATAACAATAACAACAACAACAACAATAATAATAACAATAATAATCATAATAATAAAAATAATAATAATTATAATTATAATAACAACAATAATGATAATAACAACAACAATAATAAAAACAATAATATTAATAACAATAATATAACAACAACAATAATAATAATAACAATAATAATAAAAATAACAACAATAATTATAATAGCAACAACAACAACAATAATAATAATAATAACAACAGCAACAATAATAATAACAATAATAATAATAACAATTATAATAGCAACAACAACAACAATAATAATAATAATAACAACAGCAACAATAATAATAACAATAATAATAATAACAATTATAATAGCAACAACAACAACAATAATAATTACAATATAATAATAATAACAACAACAACAACAATAATAATAATAACAATTATAATAGCAACAACAACAACAATAATAATAATAGTATTAATAATAACAATAATAATATGGTTGTGATCTGACTTACATAAAAACAATTTAATGGAAATTTTCAGTGAGTGTCAATTAAATGCAAAAACTAAAATCCACTCAAGTGTATAAATATAAAAAATAAATGAAAACCAAATACAGTATGAATACCAAATCATACAATGTTCAGCATATATAAGTACACCCCTCACAAATCTCTCTTTTAAATTAACATTTTTAATAGAAAGCTACACAGTATTATATTTGTGCATATACATTAGATTAGTCAGTACTGAAGCCAAATCTGGAGCGATCCAAAAACTAGTACACCCAAATTTGTTACAGAAAAATATTAAATACAAAGTTAAAAAAAAGGAAAAATCAAGAGAAGCTAAAAATGGAAAAATTTAGTTGAAATTTTGTAGGTTGTAATTTATTTTTGCAATATTTTGCTTGAATTTAATTATATTATCTTTAAATTTCTAAATGTGTTTAGTGACTAAAATATTATTTGAATAAATAAATCTGTTTAATAAATCTATTTTGTTTAAATGCACCAAAATACATTGCCTATATTCACTGACAAATGGATTAAAATATTAATTTTTTAAAATAGGGTGTACTCAATTATGCTGAGCATTGTAAGAGGACAGCATTAAAGTGTAAACAAGATCTAGATGTATCAATCTTGCCCACTTTCAACCACTTCAAGTTTCTTGTTTCCTCTAAAAACTGCATGAACTTCAGTAATGTCATTGACCACCTTACCCAGCTCAATGTGGTTAAATGACACACAGCAGTGCTCCTAAAGTGCGTACGCTGTGTGCATTCACATTGGAAAAAGCAGTTTTTCTGAACCTCATGAGTAAAAGGGCCCTTCGGCACATTTGGCGCAGGATGGTACAGTCAGTGTGCTGCTGAATCGCATATGTTACAGCTGAGGGTGACTTGTGTGTGTGTACGTATCAGGGAATGTGGCCATCTCAATAAGATATGTGTGTGTATGTGCGTGTTGTGTATCAGGGCATGTGGTTTCCTCAGTGAGGGGTCTTGCGAGTCCTTCAGTCGGACAGCTGGAGGGCCAATCTGTCCTCTCGCTCGCCCAGCGATGGCAGGGCAGATAAGCGGCCACCACGGACCCGACCGTTACCCCTCTGCCCCGACACACACGCACACACACCGCTGCCGGGGGCTGACAGCTCGACACAGCCGGCCCAGCGTGAGCTCTGCGAGGGGAGGGAGAGAGACCTGAGGGAGGGGCTGGAGGTCTGGAGGTGGCCGTTAATGCATCCAGAGCCAGGCTCAGTGCCAACATACAGAAAGAGAGAGAGAGGAGAGAGACAGAAAACACAGTTAGAAAGAGCTAAATGACTGAATAACACATCAGGAAATTGCCTGTTGCATCTCTTCTGTCTCTGTTTTGTATACTCTATGAAAATGAATGGATGAAGAATGTAAATAAAAAAATCTTGGTGGAAGAAGTAACTAACTATCAAAAAGCACTGTATAGAAACTATATAAAAGGCTCTTAGTATCAAAATTGCTCATTCAGGTGTGCGTGATTGCATTTTTTCTATCTTGAATATTTGGCTCTACATGACAGCAGAAATGGCATCACGGTGGCTCAGAGGTTAGCACTGTCGCCTCACTGCAAGAAGGTTGCTGGTTTGAGTCCCGGCTGGGCCACTTGGCATTTCTGTTTGGAGTTTGCATGTTCTCCCCGTGTTCGTGTGGGTTTCCTGCGGGTGCTCAGGTTTCCCCCACAACCCGGTATAAGTGAATTGGATAAACAAAATTGGCCGTAGTGTATGAGTGTCTGTGAATGCGAGAGTGTATGGGTGTTTCTCAGTACTGGGTTGCGGCTGGAAGGGCATCTGCTGTGTAGAGCATATGCTGGAATAGTTGGCGGTTCATTCGGTTGTGGCAACCTCTGAGAAATTAGGGACTAAGCCGAAGGAAAATTAATGACAGCAAAACATTTTCATCTTATGTGTTGTGAAAAATGAACCAGTGCTTTATGGAAAATGCTATTGAAAGTTAGAAAAAGTCACATATATTTAATAAGTTTATATGAAATATGTTTGATTTCATAATATTCTATTTGATATTTCTAGCTATCTATACAGTGGCCAAAAGAGCTTAACATGCTGCAATTAAAGAAAACATCAGCAAACTGAGAAAAGAAAAGAGCTCATCCGTTTGACAGCACACGTACTGCAAATCCTCACGATGCATGCACATTAAAAAATGCACTGTATCTTCACACAATGCAAACAAATTAATAAAATGCCCTGCTTTTTCACACAACTCAAATTTAATGGAACTTAATAGAAATGTTTCAAGAGGACCCAAAAGCATGATGGATGCCACTGTGCCATGACTATTGCTCTGTGAAGTTGTAGGTGATCTTTGAAACGTGAGTTTTTAAAAATTTGTAAAAATTTTATTAGTATTTTACTTTATACTAATACTTAATATTTATTAGCCTAAATAACCATAACCTAAATAGCCGGGTCGGTCACATTTTAGGGTCTCCTTGAAACATTTACATTGTGTTGTGAGAAAATACAGCACGTTTTATTAATTTGTTTGTGTTGTGAGAATATGCTGCACGTTTTATTAATTTGTTTGTGTTGTGAGGTAATGCAGTGCTTTTTATTAATTTGTTTGTGTTGTGAGGTAATGCAGCACGTTTTACTAATTTGTTTGCATTGTGAGAAAATGCAAAGTGTTTTATTAATTTGTTTGTGTTGTGAGAAAATGCAGAGTGTTTTAATAATTTGTTTGCTTTGTGAGAAAATGCAGAGCGTTTTATTATTTGTTTGTGTTGTGTGAAGATGCAGCTTGTTTTTTAAAAAATGTGTTTGCATTGTGAGGATTTGCAGCACGTGTGCTGTCAAACTAATGAGAATCTTTTCTCAATTTGTGATTTTGAGAATTTTCTCAAAGTGATTTTATCTACAAAGCTAATATTATATTATTATAAATAAATGAATGTAAAGTGTCTAATCACTTTACATAACTCTCAAATAACTTACTAAAACAAAAAAAGTTAAAATATGGGTGAAATAATTTTTCATCATCATTCAGTGTATTTTCAGTTAAATAATACTATACATGCACATATTAATGATAGTTGAATGTTGAATTAAAGTTTTAACATAAAATATGATATCTTATAGATTAAAAACTTTTACTTTTACATTTTGAATATTTCGTGTGATGGCTGGGTTGGAGTAAGGGGACTGAAAACACCATCTATACAGTATAAAAATCATAATATGTTTGGAAAATCCCCATAAGACATGAAAACCCAACTTAAGTGTGTTTGTATCCATACGTATGATATTATTTTGTCCTGAACAGTGACTGACATGCATTGGTGTCATGCCAAAGGTTTGTGTGTGTACAAAAGCATCTTTTGGAGGGCATGAACATGATTTTAGCATGAAGCTGGCACCATCTGTCTGTGGGACCCACTATGCTATGGCACAGTGGCAGGATGTCCCGAAACGCCATCCACATACACACAAGCAGGGTTAAATGGCCAATACACAGATGTCTGCCAGGCTTTGTTTTTTTTAATTGGATAACCTCTAATAAAACACAAACACTAAACATGATGTTCTGAGGGCCGATAGGATGAAGTAATCATGAACGAGGCTTCAGGCAATGTCCATTCATGAAAGCAACTGACATTAAAGGAAACGTAAAAGGACAGAAGAAAATGTATTTTATGACTTTTTATGTATTTTATTTTATGATAGAAATAAGGTGATATGGTAGTACCATGTCAATGGAAGAATTGTCAAACTTTGTTTAGCCGACTGACTACCATTTGTATAACCGAAATTTTACTGCAAAAAATATGGTTAAACTATAGTTAGTGTAGCAATTTGCGGTTATTGTGCTTTTAAATGATTTATTTGTAGTAAAACCATGATTACATTTCATAAGGGTAACTTCTGAATTGCAAATTACGGAATTGATATATTCTAATACAATATAAAATCTTGAAAACAATAGTTTAAAAATATATTTTTAAGTAAAGTTTATTTATAAAATAATTTCGAGAGGATAACGTGCTTATGATTGCTTGCAGCTGGTCACGCATTATTCAATTCAATTATGATTCACCAATCAGACGATTCTATACTATAAATACCCTAAGTTCCATATAACAGCCATCTTCGTTTTGAAGAATCCCCCCTTCCACCCCTACTCCTCCTCCTTTCCTAGATAGGTGGCAGGGTGGCCCAGTGGTTAGCACTGTTGCCTCACAGCAAGAACGTCACTGGTTCTAGTCTTTACCAAGCCAGCCGACGTTTCTGTGCGCCGTTTACATGTTCTCCCATGCTCACATGGGTTTCCCCTGGGTTCCCCGGTTTCCTCCCACCGTGCAAAAAACATGCAACTTAAGTTTATTGACTAATCCAAATCGGCACTATAGACATGCACCTAGTAAGTAGTTATCTCTTAAGAGCAATTACTATCTGTTCATTAGCTACTACAGCAGGGGAGCTCTCGAGATCTACCTGAGCTCAAACTCCCCTCTCGCCCTGCAAACGGGAGGGAGCCCTGGGCTCGAGGATCTTATGAGTTCAGGGCTCTCTCCCAGGACAGCATGCCAAACAAGCTTTATAATCAATCATCAGCTGTGAACTCTTAAAGTAAAAGAAAAATCAGTATGTTATTGTAAAAAATTATTTAATTGGGATAATGCAGGCAATAACACAGTTTTTTGCTAAGGTGCTTTTTCCAGTGTAATAGAAAGACAACATCCCAAATACATTTTAAAGTGTTTATTTTATCACATTAAAAAATCGTGTTTGTAGATTTAGATTATAATTTTTTAAAGGCTGTTTTCTCAAAATGAATTTTTGCTGCACTTTTTTTTAAATTCTTATATTCTATAGAGGGCGTCCCTGTGGCACACAGCAAGAAGATCGCTGATTCGAGCCCCGGCTGGGTCAGTTGACATTTCTGTGTGGAATTTGTATGTTCTCCCTGTGTTTGTGTAGGTTTTCTCTGGGTGCTCCGCTTTCCCCCACAGTCCAAAGACATGCGCTATAGGTGAATTGAATAAACTAAATTGGCCATAGTGTATGAATGTGACTGAGTGTGTATGGGTGTTTCCCAGTACTGGGTTGCAGCTGGAAGGACATTCACTGTGTAAAACATATGCTGGATAAGTTGGCAGTTCATTTCGCTGTGGTGACCCCAGATGAATAATGGGACTAAGCCGAAGGAAAATGAATGAACAAATTAATAAAAATAAGATAATATGGTATTAACATGATGCAGTGATCAGATGGCCAAATATCATGCTACTTTGGTCAGTTGTCAAACTTTGTTTAGCAGAATGACTACCATTTGAATAACAGCAATTTTACTGCAAAAAATATGGTTAAACTATAGTTAGTGTAGCAAAACAATAGGTAATTTGTGGTTATTGTGCTTTACAATAACCATGCTTTTAAATGAGTTATTTGTAGTAAAACCATGGTTACACACAATGTAATAGTAATCATGAACGAGGCTTCAGGCAATGTCCATTCATAAAAATAAATAACATTAAAGAAAAAGTAAAAGGACAGAAGAAAGTGTGTTTTATGACATTTTATGTGTTTTATTTTATGATAGAAATAAGGTGATATGGTATTACCATGATGCAGTGATTAGATGGCCAAATAACATGCTACTATGGTCAGTTGTCAAATTATATTTACCAAACTGGCCACAATTTGTATAACAGCAATTTTACTGCAAAATATATGGTTAAACTCTGGTTAGTGTAGCAAAACAATGGGTCATTTGTGGTTATTGTGCTTTACAATAATGCTTTTAAAGTAGTTGATTGTAGTAAAACCATGATTACGTTTCATAAGGGTAACTTCTAAATTGCAAATTAGCATTTTGATATATTTTAATACAATAAAAAATTTAAAAACCTACATTAATACAATAAATATCAGTGTTAAAATAAACATCTTTAACTACATTAATGTAAAAGTATTAATTTGAGACAATGCAGGCAAAACAGAGTTTTTTCCAGTCTAATAAAAGACAACATCCTAAATACACTTTAAAGTGTTTATTTGATAAAAAATTAATAAAATCGTGTCTGTAGATTTAAATTACAGTATTTTTAAAGTCACAAAATGACTTTTTACTGAGCCATAATCTCCAACTGTAGGTGCAGAAATTGTGAAAATGTATTTGATTTCTGGCTGATACTTTGAATTGTCATACTCAAAATCCTCTCTGTACACTTTTATTTGGCTCAATCAATCAAACAACAACCCAAACCAAACCAAACTTTAGTGGGTTTATTCAGTGCTCAATTTTTTTTTTACAATTTTCCCACAGACTATCAGGCTGATGAATACTTGACACCCCTAACACAAACTCTTTCCATACCCCTCACTGCATACCATCAAGCTGTAGCATGCACTGCACTTTAACCAAATCCTTACTTAAAACAATACTGCCTACAGTCATTTTCCACCAACAGTCAAACTGTGTACACCTTTTTGACTGTGTAGCCTACTTTTCTATCTGTGCCTACATGTGTGTAATGTGTGTTTTTCTTAACGTATTTATTGTGTTTTACGTATTACTAATGTTAACATTGCTAATAGAATATTGTTTTGTTTTTTTGAGTATGTTGTTGTATTTTGTCTGTATTTTGCACTGTCTGGAGCCAGCACCTAAGCTTTTCACTCATCATAGTACACGTGCTGCTGATCATGTGATAATAAAAGGCATTTGATTTGACGTTGACATTTTTGTGCTAAATTGTAGGCAAGTTAGCACATATTGATTTAAATAAGACATAATTTACTAGTAATCGAAACTATGCTTGGAATTCTTAATATAATCAGTCAACTGGGGATGTTAAAACTTGTTTTATTTCCTTTTTTTTTACCCCATAAGTGTCTTGCCTTAAAATATATTACAAATTTTACCATTAGTCGGTCGATGTGAGGTAAAGTAATAAATACCGTTTTGACGCCATCTGTTGTCGAATAGTAGAAGTGAGTCTCTTAGTGTCGATCGATGTTTCTGTGTGTGACACGTTTGCCTGTCGGTTTGTTTCGATGCGATGGCGGCAGATGTGTTCATGTTTGGTTCCTCTGTGTTGTGCTGCTATTGATAACTAACAAATGGAAAAAAAGAAATTTAATATCAATTTGGACGATTCAGCGTTCACAAAGGACAGAAGTCCGGTGGGTTTTGTTGTCTTGTTATGATTAACTGACTAACGTCATAGTGTCTTGTAATAACTTAGCTCAATGTCTTTGTTGTTATATTTAGTCTGGGGGATTTATGCAAAGTGAACTTTGTCCCCCGTGCAGCATGTGGTAGTAAACCCACAAACACTACTGGAAGGACTACTTTCACACTTCAAGCTTACCCGTAAAGTGTTGATTTCTCAAATTACAATCTTGCACGCCGTAGCACTTAAGACAATTCCAAGAAGTATTCACAACCACCTTTGATCGTTCATTTGATTTGATTGACTGTACGGGAGGCTCATCAGAAATTGATAAAAAAAAAAAAAAATTAATAATAGAGTTATGACCCTAATGAGAGTGACTGAGGTGAGTTTCATAAATGTAACCATTCCCTTACAGAAGAGAAAGAAATAGACTTTAAATACAATACCGTTGAGCTTAAGTAAATTGTTTATTGTGTGGTTAAGTTTAAAACAGCAACAACAATTTTGTGTTCCATGTAGCCTAAATGTCTGTTTAAAACCCACCAAAAAGCCTAATTTTAGGTTACACTACAGTCAGTATTAATATTTTACATTTATTTGTAAACCTAGTGCATTCTAAAATGCGTTTCACATCTTGTCCTTGCTTTATACATCAAAATAATAATCATTTTACATTTTAATCAATTATATATAAAAAATGTAGACTGACAATGCTAATGAAAGTCTATGAGGGGGTGCATTCCTCGGCACAACACCTGTTAAGTAATTATTTAACATTAGTAGTTAGTCTGTCTTCGGTGTTGTGGAAATTGTGGAATATTCTTTGATTATTTACTCAGCTCTTTGTTGATCTTTTTTCAAACGATCTCTTAAATGAACTGATCAGGGATTTTAGGGCAAGGCCAATATATATATTTCCCATTTTATGAAGTATGTTTTTCACCTCTTAGTAAACAATTAGGTAACAACATGTTGAAATTTAACTAAAGAAATATTTCTCTGTCTTCGAAGATATTCATTTGAACAAAATACTTTGTTCAAATGATCAGAGTAATTACATTAATTCCATACACATTTCTTTTGTAATTTGAACGGTGCTGTCTTAGACAAGGTTAAAACAATATTATTTATACAGTTGAGGTCAGAATTATAAGCCCCCTTTGAATTTTTTTTATTTTTTTAAAAATATATTTTCCAAATGATGTTTATCAGATCAAGGAAATTTTCACAGTATGTCTGATAATATTTTTTTCTTCTGGATAAAGTCTCATTTGTTTTATTTCATCTAAAATAAAAGCAGTTTTTAATTTTTTTATGAATCATTTTAAGGTCAAAATTATTAGCCCCTTTAAGCTATATATTTCTTTCGATATTCTACAGAACAAACCATCTTTATACAATAACTTGCCTAATTACCCTAACCTGCCTAGTTAACCTAATTAATCTAGTTAAGCCTTTAAATGTCACTTTAAGCTGTATAGAAGTGTCTTGAAAAATATCTAGTCAAATATTATTTACTGTCATCATGGCAAAGATAAAATAAATCAGTTATTAGAAATGGGTTATTAAAACTATTATGGTTAGAAATGTGCTGAAAAAATCTTGTCTGTTAAACTGAAATTGGGGAAAAACTAAACAGAGGGGCTAATAATTCAGAGGGGCTAATAATTCTGAGTTCAACTGTATATGAAAAGAGCATTTAAAAGGAGAATAATTTTTTTATTGGCTTTTTTTTGTGTAGGTTAATATTTGAATTTGCTGCATTTTAGACCTAGATATTTAATAAAGTCAAAATATACTAAATAATTTCAGAAACGTGAACTTTAGTGATAAAATAAAAAGCCATGTAAAATTGTCTCTGAAATTTAACATGTAATCTGTTTCCTTCACACAGGCGAAGGTGTCTTTGTTCAAATCCAAAAATGATCATGTAGAGGCCTCATCTGTTCCAGCTCCTGGCCAACCACTGTCCTATGCAGAGTTTGTTGTTCAGAACAAACACAAGGGCCATCAGGGAGCCCATGGATCAGAGAACCAAACATCTGCTGCCCAAAGCAGAAATAACGCTTCAGGACAAAGCAGTGCAAACATAGCTGGAAGTGAATCAGTTAATACGTCCGCCACAGACTCAGAAAAACCTGAGACTGAACAGCAGGGTCCATCAGAGGGACCAACAGAAGATCAGACCAAAGGGGAAGGTCAGAGTTCAGAGGGTTTTGTGGTTCCTCCTCATCTCTTAGGATCTGGAAACAGTATTATTGTCAGTCCTCGACAGGTCAGTATCTTGCATGCACATTTTAATCTTTAGCTTTGTATTTTTTTCCACTGTGAAGTAGCATAATATGAATATAATAATAATGAACTTAACTTATTCGCTTGGTTCTTTCATTTTGTCTCAGTGTGTTACAAACCCCTGATGTTAGTCTAGGGAATGGGGTTTGACATTTATGTACAATCAAAATAAATTTATATATACAGTGAGTGCAAAAGACAATCAAAGCCGATATACCAAAATTGTGACTTTTATTTACTAATGCCTTTATCAAAAATAAAGAAAAAGAAGGTAAGCAAAAAATATACTATTCACAATATATACAATATTGGGACAAACACAAAGACAGGGAAAAAACATATGGAACAAAATCAATGCCAAAAGTATTGAATTAAAAAGCTTGTTGAATAGCACAAACTGAAAAAAACAATACACCAAATTAACAAGTTCTTGCATTTTAATGACTTGAATTCCAGCTTTTGTATTTTTAGGTCCTGAAATTTAACATAGCTGTTTATTTAAGCTGTGAATATTTCAACAAAAAATATTTCAAACACGTTTTATACTTATAAATTCAACAATTCATATTCAATTTCCAGATTTCACTTACAAAATATTAAATTCCCTTTAAAAATACGATGTATAATATTCAAAAGGCAATTTTCAGTTCATTTTATTTCAGTTTAAATATTCGCTTCCATAAATTCAGTGGTTGCTGTACATCAACACCAACAAAAGATAACATATACCATATAACATTAAAACTGTCCTAGTCATCATAAATACAACAGTTTCATTAAAGTAATAATTTGCTAATACAATGCATTACAAACACATCCTCAACCATCTGATGTACTATTGCAGTTATCATATTTTAACTATCCATATATGTATGTATATATATATATATATATATATATATATATATATATATATATATGTGTGTGTGTGTGTGTGTGTGTGTGTGTGTGTGTGTGTATATATATATATCTATCTATATATATATATATATATATATATATATATATATATATATATATATATATATATATATGTTGTTGGCTTGCTGAACCATGCTTAACTCAAAAATATCTTGTAAAGACCCAAGTGTCTGAATTCCCATAATTTTTCCTGGCACTTTTATCAAGTTATTCATTTAATTTCTCATTTTTACTGTTAGATTTCCAAATCAAACAATGATTTTTTTATCTTAAATTGACTCTATCGTTGCTTTGTAAAAGTTAGCATTATACTGCTAGTCTGCTACTCACTTCAAATAGTCCTAATCTTCATAAAAAAAGCGTGAGCACTAATGAATCTTTTCACACACTTGACACGTTAGTTCTATTTAATCTCACAATCTATGTGAATATTTAATGTTTTTTAATTTGTTTTTTTTTGTATCATCTCTATTTGATTTATGAAGTTGTCATTATTATTATGTAACATGTTATTATTATGTAATACAGTGGTATGAAAAAGTGTTTGCCCATTACTGACTTTTTTTTGTTGTTGTATGTTTGTCGCACTTAATTGTTGCAGATCATCAAACAGATTTAAATTTTAGTCAAAGATAACACAAGTAAACACATCATCCAGTTTTTATATGAAGGTTTTTATTATTAAAAGGAAACAAAATCCAAAACCACATAGCCCTGTGTGAAAGTGTTTGAGAAAAACTATGACAAAATCAGTTAAAAAAAAATGAAATCAATAAGGAGGCAAACACTTTTTCACACCACTGTTCATCTACAGTGTGTTGTTCTTGCCATTAAATTGTCATATTGCTGATATGGCACTTAACAAACAAACAAACAACGTTGTTCTACATTAAGTAGCTGTTAATCTAACATTAAATCAGTGTTATTTATTTGCAGAGGGGCAACCCCATCCTGAAATTTGTGAGAAATGTTCCTTGGGAGTTTGGAGAGGTGGTGCCAGACTATGTTTTGGGACGGACTACATGTGCACTTTTTCTCAGGTTGGTTTGTGAGTCAATGAACTGTACCACTGAAAAGATGAACTACATCAAATTATTTCAATTAAAATACAAATAATTACAGAAATCAATTGAATAATTTGTAAATGATTATATAAACCAATAAAAAAACCTAGCTGTCTGTAATTACACACCACGATAATCATGGATGCACTGTTTTCACTCTGCTCATTTGAGGTCAGTTGCAAATTAGTTTCTTTTTGGTTTCTTATACACTGAATCATGGGGGAAAGAAATGAATAAGCTGTCATTTCATATACACTTAAAACCCACAGCACATTTAAGTTTATTGTCACATGTTTCATAACTATAGCCTTTACTCTGCTTAGTTTAACATTCCTCTTTTTTTTTATTAAAACTGATTATTTAAATATTTATTTTACGCTTACACAGAATCATCTATTTATATTTCAAATACTTGAATATTTATTTTTGTTTGTGTGACTTTTGTTATAAAACTTATTACTGAATGTCTGTGCAGGTGTCATCGTGACAGGAAACATTTATTCATGTTAAATGTAACAACATATTAAGTGTTCCAAGTGTTACAATTCAAATATAGAAGCCTGGCTTAAAGCAAGTGCAGGGGCACTTCAAGCTCATTTTTCTATTGAATTTGTCAGGTGTGAAACCACAATGTCCTCCAACATGCTTTGCAAAGAAAGAAGTGAGAATTCCAGCAAGCAAACACACTGTGGTCGACGGTTGTCATTAGTATGACAATAATGTCTAATCTATGTAGAATCAGCTGAGAAATGCAAATTAACCTAATTATTGAAATTACTTGGTGTGTGTGTGTGACAGTTCAATTTTAATACTGGTATATGGCAAAATGATGCTTTTTATTTGGAACTTTAAACTAGAATTGAGTTGCATCCTACATTACAATACTGCACAAGTTTGCCCGTGCTGGTTCCGTAGAAGGGAACACAACAAATTTTATAACTAAAAAGTTTTCAACAGCAGGTGGCATCATGTTCGAGGTTTAATTACTAATTCATTAAATATTTCATTTAAGTGATTTGTTCAAAATGACTGATTCAGTTAGAAACAAATCAATTGACTGTTTTTTTTTTATATAAATGAATCACTAGCCAGGTTTCTATCCTTATTTGAAGCAAGTCTTTTCAAAGTTGGCTGACAGCTAAAAAGAATGTTTAAAAATCTAATATATGAATTAGGTTAAAGACTATCGAATACACAAGACGTGTCACTCATATAGTTTTGAGTGGGGGGAAATGTAACGGTCAGTATGGCAAATGAAGCCCCGCCTTCTAGTACAGGAGCTAATCATCGATCGCTATAGACTGGCGATTCTCCGGGGGAGGGGCTCGGACAGACATGAATTTCTGTAGATTTTATGTGATTCGAACATTTAGAAATGAAACTAAAGTGAAAGTTGTTTAATTTTATTGTTGATTTCTAATATGATATTTAATCTTTTGTCTTTGTTTGGAAATTTTGGCAATGCTGAAAGCAACAGCACAATGTTAGCCTCTTTGTTTGTTCAGTTGCTTTATAAAATCAATATTGTGATTGCACTCACATGCTCATATGGAAAAAAATGTACTTGCATATTACTTAAATACATAATATTCTACATATATTAAAACCAACAAAGTCATAGAGGGCTAGTTATGCTATGATAACCTGATTTATAAAGTCATTCTAACTCAATTCTAATAAGCTTCATCATGCAGTCAATGCTGCTGGACTGCAAAAAAAATACTGTAAAAAAGATGACAAAGTCAATAGAATGTCTACAGGTGTATCCCAAAAAGCTTCATCTGGTCATATAATAAAGATAAAATAAACCGTTACATAAAGTCATTGCAGAAATATTCAGTCTTGTGGTTTCATTTACTGAATGGCAAATATTCTTTTATTCATGTTGGTACAGCATGTGATGTTTTAGTTTGTGATATCTTTCCTTTAACCACAGTGTGCGTTACCATAATCTGAACCCAAACTACGTCCATGAGCGTCTTAAACAGCTGGGCCAGAGTTTCAGCCTCAGAGTTCTGCTTGTCCAGGTGGACGTGGTGAGTTTGTCTGTTTCAATCATGAATTCACTTATATTTCCTGTTATTTGTTCTTTCTTTAATGAGTAGTTTTAGTTAAGTGGTTCGAAATTAAATGATAAATACATCATCATGCTCAGAATTTATTTTTTAAGCTTTTTATTCAGTTAATGATAATGTTTTATTTCTCTGGTCATCATTTATCAGAAAGACCCTCATCATGCACTGAAAGAGCTTGCACGAATATGCATCATGGCTGACTGTACCCTCATCTTGGCCTGGAGGTAAGAGGATGGCTCAAAATAATCAAGTGAGAGGCTTGCAAGGCTTGCTTCCGTCAGAGGCTTGCAAGTTTTTAAGTGGCTTGTTTAAAAAAAAAGGTGCTAAAGTTCCTGTTGTTTTTTTTTTGTGGTTAAATTAATATCCTTTAACCTGTTTGTTTGTTTGTTTGTGCAAGTCCTGAAGAAGCAGGCCGTTATCTTGAGACCTATAAATCCTATGAGAAGAAACCTGCAGATCTGCTTAAAGAGCAAGTGGAGAAAAATTACCTGTCTCAGGTTAATATATTAATAAATTCTTCGTTTAGGAATGCACCTGACACAATAGTCATAATTACCTCCTATTTTATTTTTTGACAGGTTACAGATTGTTTAACCACAGTGAAGTCTGTCAATAAGACCGATGCCATGACTCTTCTGTCTACGTTTTCTGTAAGGAAGGTTTTTTCATGCCACAGTTGCACATTTATTAATTATTTGACATATGTAGCTTTACTGTTCCTATTAGATATTGTATTAGTATATTAGCATAATATAAAGATTTCTGAAAGATCATGGGATGCTGAATAGAGTAATAATGCTGAAAAATCACAAAAAAAAAAAATTAATCAAATTCTAAAATATATTAAAATACAATTAGTTTATTTAAAATGTTATAATATTTAGCAAAAATACAGGTTTACCTTTTAATAATAATATTAATAATTGTTCTTATTATTTACAGTGCATTCGGAAAGTATTTATAGTGCTTCACTTTTTCCACCTTTTTTTATGTTACAGCCTTATTACAAAATGTATTAAATTCATTTATTTTCTCAAAATTCTACACACAATACCCCATAATGACAATGTGAAAAAAGAGTTTTTAAAATTGTTACAAATTTATAAAAAATAAAAAAAAAGCTGAAAAATCACATGTACATCAGTATTCACAGCCTTTGCTCAATACATTGTTGATGCACCTTTGGCAGCAATTACAGCGTCAAGTCTTTTTGAATATGATGCCACAAGCTTGGCACACCTGTCTTTGGGAATTTTTGCCCATTCCTCTTTACAGTACCTCTCAAGCTCTATCAGGTTGGATGGGAAGCGGCAGTGTACAGCCATTTTCAGATCTCTCCAGAGATGTTCAATAGGATTTAGGTCTGGGCTCTGGCTGGGCCACTCAAGGACATTCACCAAGTTGTTGTGAAGCCACTCCATTGATATTTTGGCAGTGTGTTTGGGTCATTGTTCTGCTGGAAGATGAACCGTCGCCCCAGTCTGAGGTCAAGAGCACTCTGAAGCAGGTTTTCATTCAGGGTGTCTCTGTACATTGCTGCATTCATCTTTCCCTCTATCCTGACTAGGCTTCCAGTTCCTGCTGCTGAAAAACATCCCCACAGCATGTTGCTGCCACCACCATGCTTCACTGTAGGGATGGTATTAGCCTGGTGATGAGCAGTGCCTGGTTTTCTCCAAACGTAACGCCTGGCATTCACTGCAAAGAGTTAGTAAAGAGTTTCAGTCTCATCAGACCAGAGAATTTTGTTTCTTATGGTCTGAGAGTCCTTCAGATGTCTTTTGGCAAATTCCAGGCGGGGAGTGGCTTCTGTCTGGCCACTCTACCATACAGGCCTGATTGGGGGTTTGCTGCACAGATGGTTGTCCTTCTGTGAGTTTCTCCTCTCTCCACAGAAGAACGCTGGAGGTCAGACAGAGTAATCATCGGGTTATTGATCACCGTCCCTGACTAAGGCCCTTTTCCCCCGATCACTCAGCTTAGATGGCCGGCCAGCTCTAGGAGTCCTCCTGGTGGTTCAAAACATCTTTCACTTACGGATGCTGGAGGCCACTGTGCTCATTGGAACTTTCAGAGCAGCAGAATTTTTTTCAGTCCTGTCTCAGAGGTCTACAGACAATTCTTTTTCTTCATGCTTGGTTTGTGCTTTGACATGCACTCTCAACCCTGGGACCTTATATAGACAGATGTATGCCTTTTCAAATCATGTCCAATCAACTGAATTTACCACAGGTGAACTCCAATTAAGCTGCTGAAACATCTCAAGAATGATCAGTGGAAACAGAATGTACCTGAGCTCAATTTAGAGCTTCCCAGCAAAGGCTGTGAGTACTTATGTACTTTTTTATTTTTTATAAATTTGCAACAATTTCCAAAAATCTTTTTTTCACATTGTCATTATGGGGTATTGAGTGTAGAATTTTAAGAAAATAAATGAATTTAATACATTTTGGAATAAGGCTGTAACATAAAATAAATGTGGAAAAAGTGAAGCGCTATAAATACTTTCCGGATGCACTGTATAATTGGTGAAACCTTACACCTTTTATGTAATAAAATCTTTAAGTAATTTTGAAATACCTGCACGTTCTTATTGCATTTTATCTCTTCAGTCATTGGAGGGCATCATTAAGGCTTCGAAGGAGGAACTTGTTTTATGTCCAGGACTCGGTCCACAGAAGGTGTGTACAGACATTTGAATATTTTACATTAGCAATAAGCACTCTTCACAATTTTAACCTCTCTAAGAGTACGTCTCAATTACTATTCCTCTTTTTGGTTCGTTTAGGCAAGAAGGCTTTATGATGTATTGCACCAGCCCTTCATAAAGACCAAGAAGAAGGAAAGTTGATCATTGTAGGCTGTGCTCCAGAAAACAGGCTTAAAAAGTGTCTGGGACCATCTGCAGGCGTGAGAGTTTTTGCTGTTTTTGGCATCAATAGTCTCTCTAAATGTTATATTGTTAGGCTTTGTTTTTCGTTAAGTTTGATCATTTTTTGTATATCATTTTTCATGTGATCAATAAATATCCATAATATTTAGATGTAATCGTTTGCTATGTTTTTATTTTCTAGTAGGAGGGGAGATTTATTTATAACTCCATGATCTATTTGCAATTGGAATAAACCTGTAAAACCACCTGTCATATAAGAAAAAAAATAAATGGAAACTTGAGGACTGTCTCAAATGATTTGAGTGTATGGGCAAATTGACTCATTGTCAACTTGAATGTGTTTGTGGACCAAATGTTCATGGCCAACACAAATGTCAGAAAATCTCACAAGTCTGTCAGGTGGGAGGTTTTAGACTACAAGCAGAGGTGAATAGCACTCTTTATATGCCCCTGCATATAATTTGCCCTACAGTATGTTGCTTTTATAACCTCAAAAGGCAAAAAAGATACCTGTGCACATCTCATATACTGACAGTGAATCTGACGGGGGTCCATATAAGGATTTCAGTGGTCATCAAAGAACAAAACCACAGAACAAATAATGTCAGGCAGTCTTGGAATGAGTTAGTTTTAATCTGCCAGTGTTAATACATATGAGATGTTTCCTCTACACCTTTCACCTTTCCTACGTTTACTTTCATATGTGACTGAGCATATGAGTCAGGGAGTATATAGACCCTGATGGTGGTCTAATTTGGTTCATATTCTGTTTCTGTATTAGCACATTCATTTATCATGCTGCTCAGTTTCCTTCCCCTGTTGTCCATCTTCTCTCTGTCTGGTAAGACATTAACATTTTATATCTATAAGAGTATTAAAATTCTTATTTCGTTGTATTTTTGTACTAGTGTATGAGATTTAACTGTAAAGTTATAAGTATATGTACATAATTGTAATATAGTATAATAATATATATATAATCCTAATATCATTATAACAGGAGGGATGGAGAGTGGTATTGTTGGAGGCAGAGAGGTTAAACTTCATTCCAGACCATACATGGCATCTCTGCAGGTACAAAGACAGCATAGTTGTGGAGGGATGCTGATAAAGGAGGATTACGTGTTGACTTCGGCCCATTGTTGGAAGTGGGTATATGTATGCAAACATTATTTCACTCCTAAAAATCTAGGTTCTTTTCAAAGTGATGCTATAGGGCAGGGGTGTCCAAACTCGGTCCTAAAGGTGCGGTGTCCTGGGGAGTTTAGCTCCAGCTCTAATCAAACACACCTGAAGCAACTAATGAAGCTCTTACTAGATATCGGTCCTTGTCAGGTGGCGTCACGCTCGTAAACACCGAGTTGCATTATGGGACATAGCCGCCATTTGTGTTGTATCCGAGCTAACGTGAGCTGTCTTTCGCGTAGTAAATACAGTGTTACGTTATTGTTGTGTTAAGGGCTGTAATAGTAAATCACACAATCGAAAAGGTAATAAAAAATATCACGACGACAGATATTTTAAATTTGCCACTCGGAAGGAAGGATATCGACGAGTAACCGAGACCAACTGAGTGTAAATTGTGTATGGGCAGATGTGTAAAAGTAAACCGCCTGTTGGAGGAGAACTGACAGCTGCTGTGTGAACTTGAAGAATACAGAGTCTGATGGATTATGCAACAAGAATGATGCTAAAAGTACTAATCGGTAAAAAAACACAATCTTAATAAGCACTGACCCATCAACTTATATTAAGACACTGATGATATACAGTATGACATGTCATTATTATTATCAGCAATGAGGTGTCGGTGGCAGCGCACTCCGTTGGTTTGCAATTAATTCAAACGGATCTATATCCTGAATGTAAGACATTTTAGCAAAATGACGATCCCTGGTATCTTTGTTTAGTTTATTGCGGTACCGCGTACTCTCGATTTTCTTGTACTTTTCCAGCTTGACCTTTTTATGGTATGTATCTCCCTAGCGTTATGTGTTTCTCTCAGGTTGTCTCGGGAAACAATACCACAAAAATGGAGCCGGTGTGACGTCACACGCAACAAACGCACGTGACTGACAAAGACCGATACTAGAAACTTCTTGGCAGGTGTGTTGAAGCACGTTGGAGCTAAACTATGCAGGACAGTGGCCCTCCAGGACACCCCTGCTATAGGGGGATAATTTTATTTGTTTCCACTTAAGCATATTTATGATTATTTTGTCTTTGTGTGTGTTTGTGAAGATTTATTTTGATTTATTTATTAACTTTTACTTTTCCCCTATAAACGATACACGATTTAAAAAAAGGTTTGAAAACTTGCAATGCTTAAAAATAGCTGTTCTTGATTGGCATTGATGGCTCCTTGAGGAACCCATCACATTCCCTGTCCATTAAACAGACTTTTATTTTTATTGATAATCGTTTAATTTAGCATATTTAAGCATATTTATGCTTTTATTTTATTGATGATAATGTCAATGCAGTAAATTGCAGTGTTGCCATAGTAAACTGTAGCAGTTATCACTACAAGATAACCTCAACCTTCTATATTTTCAGGGATACTACCAACTTAGAAGTTGTACTGGGAGCTCATAATATCAGCCAGAGAGAGAACAGTCAGCAGATAATCCAAGTCCAGAAATACATCAAACATCCTAATTATCAGAGGAAAAACCATAGCTTTGACATCATGTTACTAAAGGTATTGTTGGTGCACATTTTTTAAAAATTTATTTGTTTCTCTTTGTGAAACTTGTACAGTTATTCACTGATTCATATTTTACAGCTGAAGACCAAAGCTGTGCTTAATCATTTTGTGGATATTATAAATCTACCCAAACATGAACTGAGTATTCTTGCTCCTGTGGAATGCTCCATTGCTGGCTGGGGAATGCAAAGACCTGGAGAAAGAGCATCAAATGTTCTTCGAGAAGTCAACCTCCAACTGGAGTCCAATTCTGATTGTAAAAGTAAATGGCAGGAGCATTTCAACTTTCAGAACAATGTCTGTACTGTCTCAGATGGAAAAAAGGCTTTCTGTCAGGTATTTTGCAACAACACTTTAAATGATTAACAAATATTTTAAAGATGTCATCTAATAGTGGCAAAATACATGCTAAATAATGAATCTGTTTCTGTTTAGGGTGACTCTGGCAGTCCTCTTTTTTGTAACGCTGAACTGTATGGAATGGCTGCATACACATATCCTAATGACTGCACATTCAAGGAGTACCCTGAGGTCTACATGAAAATATCTGCCTTCCTACCGTGGATTAAAAAACACATGAAGTGATTAAAATGCTGTTGTACTGTAGCTTATGAAGAACATTTATGCACCTAAATGATCTCTAATTTGTACTATTGTGAACCCTGTAGTAAAATGATTTGGCTGTACATTTACATTTCTCAAAATTAATGTTAATAAAAGACAAGGTAACTTTTGAAAATGTTTCTTTTATTAAATAAAAAACATCCTGTGGATGTTAAATGCTCTTCCTTTAATAACAATAAAGTACTTTTTATTTTAAGTGGATAAGCCAGAAATAAATAATGCATTTGAAGCCACAGAACATTGCTTTTCATATTGAAATGTGCTGTAAAGATGTTGATTAGCATATCAGTATGAAACAGTACAAACTGTGTTGAAGACTTCCATATTATATGCACACACCACCAGGATATGTAGGTCACAAGCAGTTTCCTCTCTCTCCTGTAACTTTGTAATGTCAGTTTAATTTTATTTGATTGCCTCAAGCAACATTCAGGCATTGACTGCAAATAAATGGACACCACAAGCAGTGTTGGGGGAAGTTACTTTTGAAAGTAATGCTTTACAATATTGAGTTACTCCCCCAAAAGGTAACTAGTTACTTTTTTAGTAAGTAATGCGTTGTTACTTTTGAGTTACCTTTACATTACTTTTTATTATCTGGCTGAGTCTTGATCTCTTTCAGAACTTGTTTTTTTCTGTTCTGCAATTAACGACGCACTGTATAACCTACACCTTTATTTACCTTTAAAAAAAAAAACACATCAAAAAATAATATTTTAGGATAATGTTTTCGGAACGTCCTGACCCCAGAGCTGCCGTATATACAGATAAATTAACATTTAAAGCAAAATGTTTGCTACTTTTGTACTATTTGTCTTATTAAATGGTAGAATCACTGTCCATTGTGACTACTATCCCCTTTTCCTTTTCTTCGATGAGTTCAAAATAACGAACACATTCTCTCATTGACTGCATGATTCATTGGGACTACTTCAATTTTAACTGAGCAGTTTATTTTTTAAAAGCTAATTAATTAAACTGAAAAGTAACTCAAATATTATTACTTATTTTTTTGAATGAAATGCTGTACTTTACTCATTACTTAGAAAAGTAATATTAATATGTAACTCGCATTACTTGTTGCATTACAAGTAATGCGAGTTACATAATAATATTACTTTAATAATACCCCCAACACATTATGCCCACATTATGCCCAACAATTTTAATAAACATGTGATTTAAATCTAATGGACTTCTTAATTCATTTTCTGATAGCAGTGCTTATAATATAGCGGTGCTTGAGTAGAGTGTTAGGTAGCACTTTATAGTACGGGACATGTAGTTAATGTTAGTTACATTTACATTATGATTAAGTTAATATATTTACCACAATAAACAATGCTTGAACATAATTTAGTAGTTATACTTCAACATTTACTAGTGCTTTATTAAAATCTAATACTTTGGTTGTTAACCTTAGTTACAGTTTTTCTCAGTCGCTTTGGTGCATTTCTCACAACACTATTTACATTTGCACAACAGTTAATGCATTTCTCAAAACAATTAGTGCAAACTGCAAAACCTAGTGGATAACCTGCAAAAGTGCGTCATTTGCTCAAAATGGAGAGCTCACTCCTCAAAAGCAAGTATTCATGTCAATGAAAGTGTCAGTGTCATCAAAATGAAAAGTCCTGACACCATTGTTTATGAACAAGATAGTCAAATGGCTTAGTCATGTTTTCATCATGACACTTTACTCTGTACGTTTTTTCCAATGCAATAAAGTCAGATTTTGGTGACACTTCCTGAAAATGCTCAAGACAGCACTATTTACTATTTACACAACCATTTGAAAACTACAGTAAAGTTAGACATCACTGCAGTTAGTTTGGTATCTGAGTACAAGACACTGAATATGTGTTTCACATTTTTACTGTATTTGCTCTTTACAATTCTAATTTATTCACAGCATTGTGCAAAAGAATAAATACACCCTTTTTTACAACAAACAAACTTCCTTTGGGTAGAGCTGTGCACAACTGTAAACAATATTGCAGTACATACTGAAACTGAACCTACAACATACACAGGTCTGTAAATCATTCATCAAATTGTTCAATTTAGAAGACATTTTCAGTGAAAAAAAGATTTAAAGTTTTTAAATAAAATAAGCTTGACATATTTTGACAACTAGTTCAACATTTTTGTATGTAATGACTCAAGTAATGAAATGAGGACTATTAGTTTTATATGGAATGACTATTCAGCAGACGCAAGTTTAGTTAATTTTGACTGACATGACAAAAGCAAATGATAATGTTACAAACAGCAGAGAGTTGTATGAAAGCAATTGATGCATGTCCAAAAGCATTTGCAATTTGCTGGAAAGAATGAGAAACGGCTACTATGATGTGCACAAATGACTAATTGTTTTGAGAAATGCATTAACTGTTGTGCAAATGTAAATAGTGTTGTGAGAAATGCACCAAAGTGACTGAGAAAAACTGTAATTACTTTGAGTAAAGATGAACCTACAATGACCAACTGTATTTTCATTTACTAACCTTAACAAAGATTCCCCCATCCCCCATGACTCACATTTGCAATCAGTCTGCCCACCTGGGACACACATTTGTGGTTTGAGGTGCAAAAGGGAGGATACAAAACCAGTGAGTGGAGAGTTTGTGACAGACAACATTTCACTTTTAATGCGCAGTTGAAGACTGAGCCATGGCTCTGTGCACGTTTCTTCTTCTCCTTGCTATCTCTTTGGCTGGTGAGTTTCATTCCTTGCTTCTTTGAAATCTTTTATTTTTTTCAAAAGCAAAAAATTTGAAAACTATCAAACATTGGTTACATTAGTTAATGGATTTACTAACATTCAATTCAAGTTTATCTGTATAGCTCTTTTTACAATAATTATCATTTCAATGCAGCTTTGCAAAAGGGGCACATCATTACATTACAGTCAAAATCAGAATGTGTCGTGCAAAGGATTGACCATCTACAGTTAATCTGCTGTTATGCAATGTAATGTACTTTTTCAGAAAAGTGATATAATACATTTTCAATAAAGTTGTCTGACTCTGCTGGACCAAGGATGAACAATATTGTACAGCATTTGTTAACCATTATTAAAATCTAATTTCATGTTTGGGCGACGCAGTGGCGCAGTAGGTAGTGCTGTCGCCTCGCAGCAATAAGGCCACTGGTTCGAGCCTCAGCTGGGTCAGTTGGCTTTTCTGTGTGGAGTTTGCATGTTCTCCCTGCGTTTGTATGAGCACACCTCCGGGTGCTCCGGTTTCCCCCACAGTCCAAAGACATGCGGTACAGGTGAATTGGGTAGGCTAAAATTGTCCGTAGTGAATGAGTGTGTATGGATGTTTCCCAGAGATGGGTTGTGGCTGGAAGGGCATCCGCTGCATAAAATATGTGCTGGATAAGTTAGCGGTTCATTCCGCTGTGGTGACCCCAGATTAATAAAGGGACTAAGCAGAAAAGAAAAAGAATGAATGAATTTCATGTCTCTTAACATTAGTTAATGAACTGTGAGTTAACAACAACTAAGTGTCATAAACAAATGTTATCAAAGATGAATATTGTAATTAATGTATAGTGTTTATTATTTGTTCATGCTAGTACTTACATTAACTGACGTTACCTGATGCAACCTTGTTGTAAAGTGTTACCCAAACATTTGTAAGCTACCATTTAAATGATCTTCAAATAATGTTCATAGAATACAAATTACAACGTTGCATTCAGCTTCTCCCTAGTCTATACATGTTTTTTTAGTCACAGGTGGGATGGATAGTGGTATTATTGGAGGAAAAGAGGCTAAACCTCATTCAAGACCATACATGGCGTCCATTCAGATCAACAAACGGCAAACATGTGGAGGGATGCTGATCAGAGACGATTACGTTCTGACAGCGGCTCACTGTTTAAAGTAAGTATGAGCCGGAGTATGAGCCTCAAGCATTTTAGTTTATTTTTAAATGTATGTTGCAGTTTGTAATTTGTCTACAGTCGCAGTGTGTACTCTGGTCGAGGCCACTTTGAGGTTGTTCTGGGAGCTCACAACATCAGCAAACATGAGAAAAATCAGCAGAGGATTCAAGTGAAAAAATATATCCGGCATCCTATGTTTCAACGCAACAACAACGAGATGAACTACAGCTATGATATCATGTTACTAAAGGTATTTTCATCTTCACCTAACATGACTCAATATTATGTTTTTTTTTTTCTCTCTGTAAAATGATTTTGTCTTTTTTGCAGCTGAAGAACAAAGCCAAGCTCAACAAATTTGTTAAAGTTTTGTCTCTTCCTAAGAAAAATGGGAAACTACCAGCCAATGTCAAATGCTCAGTAGCTGGCTGGGGGATGAAAAAGCCAAATGTACAATTGGCATCAGATGTACTGCAAGAAGTCAGTCTCAAACTGCAGTTTGACTTTGAATGCAAAAAAATGTGGCAGCAACATTTTAACCCTGAAAGAATGATCTGTAGTGTCTCAGATGGGAAACATGCCTTTTGCCAGGTAATACTTTATATATACGTATAATATCAGAAATTATATTATATTATATTATATTATATTATATTATATTATATTATATTATATTATATTATATTAATGTTGTTCTGTCCATTTTTTTTCTCTAGGGTGATTCAGGAGGTCCTCTTATCTGCAGTACTAAACCACAAGCAATTGTTTCATATACTTTTCAAGGTAACTGTATAAATAAACAGTATCCTCAGGTTTTTTTGAAAATCTCCTACTTCCTTCCCTGGATTAAAAAAAAAATGCGTTAAATATATAATTTATCAATTTTTGTAATCCAGCACCTGACTGTGTTAGTTACAGTACTTGTTCCTGTTGCTACTTTGAAGTTGTAAATAAAGATTATTAATTACAGATTGCACTGATTCGTGTGTTTTTGTGTGTTTAATATGCTTCAACCATGAAGAGGATTTGTGTGATTAATAGATACTCATCAAGTTTGTTCCTGCTCACGATTTCCGTTTCTCAAATGATTTCACACTCCTCTCAGCTCTGTGGCCAGGATTAGTCAGCTCTGTGGCCAGGATTAGGAAGGCTCCTTAGAAAATGTAATAGGTTATGCAATTAATTCTGTTTCAGGTATAACACTGTTTTTGAAATTAAATGCATTACTGTAACAGGAAATACCGGCATGTTCTGCATCAGTGCCAAAAAAATGAATATATTTGCCATATTTACTTAATGTTACATTTGATGGATGTCCTTTTTGCTTCTTGGTGGGCTTTTGCTCAAATGAAATGAAGGGAGATGAAAATTGTCATCTTTTTCTCACTCTTTTCTTGTTTCAAACATTTATTAGTTTCTTCTGTTGAACACAAAAGAAGATCTTTTAAAATGCTTAAAAAGTACTTACTAATTCGGACAGATCTGCTTTTTTTTCCTCTTCAGCGTGGTACACGTCAGGGTTGTTGTCTAAGCCCACTGTTATTTGATCTGGCATTAGAACCATTGGCCATTCATTTTCGCAATCATCCAGAGATTAGGGGTATAACTTGTAACCATACTGAAGTTAAGCTGTCCCTATATGCCGATGATTTGATCTTATACTTGAATGACCCTTCTATTGCATTACCTTTTTTAATGAAAACACTTGAGGTCTTTGGCTCTTTCTCGGGTTATTCTGTTAACTGGGATATAAGTGTATTCATGCCACTGAGTGAAGGGCTGGATGCTCAGTTTCTGAGGTCTTTACCTTTTAGAATAGCAGAGGATCATTCTACATATCTAGGCTTAGTTATTCCCAAAAACTTTAATCATATTCTCAATTTAAATTACACAGAAGCAATAAATAAGTTAAAGTTATCCATTAACAAGTGGAGGATGCTTCCGTTATCTTTAATTGGTCGGGTTAATGCTATTAAAATGATTTCTTTGCCTCGTTTTGTGTATCTGTTCCAGAATCTGCCTATTTATTTGCCCCATTCTTTTTTTAAACAACTCGACTCTGTTATTATGCCATTCGTTTGGGGCTATAAAGCACAAAGAATTTCTAAGGGCCGCTTGCAAAAACCAAAAGAGTTGGGTGGCCTAGCACTACCAGTTTTTCGACATTATTATTGGGCAACTAATGCTAGAGCCTTGATGTTTTGGCATTCCAGTGACCAGGATGCCAAAAACTTGACTGTCATGCAACCCAAATGGCTACATATGGAAACACAGTCAGTGGTTGGTAGCTCTTTAGCTGCTATTCTTTTTTCTAACCCCTTATCTTTAAAGAAGTCACAATGTAAAAATATGGTTGTGCTCAATTCTATTAAAATTTTGAATCAAATGAAGAATGCATTGAACATTACATGCCCCTCAGTGCAAATGCCCATTTGTTATAATAATAATTTTCTACCTGGCCAGACAGATAAGATATTTTCAGAATGGAAAAGCAAAGGATTGACCACAGTCAAAGATTTTTATATAGAGGGGAAATTTGTTACATTTGAACAGCTGTAGGCTTTTAACCTCTCCCAGTCACAATTTTTCCGCTATCTACAGGTGCGGCGCTACATAAAACATTCTTTTACTGAGTTTCAAGAACTGCCACAGGACCATAATATATACAATCTTTTGTGTAAACCTCCTATGGCCAAGCATCTAGTGACGCAATTTGTTTCCTTGTTTGTCTACCAATTTGCCGTGTCTTCTGATCACCATAAAATGGCATGGGAAGAGGATATTGGAATTAACATTTCAAATGATACCTGGGAAGAGGGGCTGAAGCGAATTCATACCTGTTCTATTAATTCAAGATTACAACTCATACAGTTTAAAGTGGTACATAGGCTACATTACACCAAAACTAAACTCAATAAAATTTTCCTATCAGTTTCCCCGTTATGTGACAGATGCAAGATCTCAGAGGGGATTGTATACATGTATACATATAGATTGTATACATGTTTTTGTTCTGTTTTGTACGTATAAAAATTGTTATAAATAAAATATTAAAAAACAAAATTAAAAAAAAAAAATGCTGAAAACCTGTAGCCATTGAATTCCATATATTATTTTTTTTTACCATGACTTCTTCCTAATGGTTCATGTAGCTTTCTTCAAAATATCTTCTTTAGTGTTCGACAGAAGATAGAAAAGATTTGGAACCACTTGAGGCTGAGCAAATAGTGAGTGAATTTTCATTTTGGGTGAACTATCCCTTTAAGCTTTGAGTCAAGAGAGGGAGAAGATTTAACCAGTAAGGGGCGAGTATGCTATTCTAAATGCCTAAGTACAGGCTGTTGAACCTTGGTTTTTCTTATTATTATTTCTTTGTATTGTGAGATAATTTCCATTCCTTCTTTTTGACAACTAAAGAGACAGTTGTTGTTTAATTTTATTGTTGATCATGAAACATTCATGTTTATCATGAATTTGATGTTCTCCATTCAAACCAAATGCCTGAGTATACTGCCCGAGAGGCATTTTAAAGATGGCCAATGACCTGCCTCAAAGTGGCTGACTTTCGTATTGGTAACTTAGCCAACAGTAAGCAAGACATGCATAATAGAGACAGCTGATTAGTCACGTGAGTGTAATGTTCACTGTGTCAGTTTATTTGACAACTGCGTTTCCATCTCCTGTTTTTCACAACCCTGGTTCAAAACAACCTCAAATTAGAGTCATTTTTTTGCGATTTTTATTCAAAATTTGACATTTATATCACTTGTTTCTTGTGTTATTCTTCAAAATGTGCATTAACACAGGGATGGTAAACCAGCAGTTGACTCAAATGATCTGTTTAAAAGCAGATTGATTCAGGAATGAAATGGAATTTAATGGAACTTTTTCATTGGCAATGCTAAAAGCAACAGCACAATGTTAGCCTCTTTAATGTTCAGTTGCTTTATAAAATCAATATTGTGATTGCACTCACATGCTCATATGGAAAAAAATGTACTTGCATGATATTACTTAAATACATAATATTCTACCTATATTAAAACAAACAAAGTCATAGAGGGCTAGTTATGCTATGATAACCTGATTCATGAAGTCATTCTAACTCAATTCTAATAAGCTTCATCATGCAGTCAATGCTGCTGGACTGCTAGAAAATTCTGTAAAAAGATGACAAAGTCAATAGAACGTCTACAGGTGTATCCCAAAAAGCTTCATCTGGTCATATAATAAAGATAAAATAAACCATTTCATAAAGTTATTGCAGAAATATTTAGTGTTGTGGTTTCATTTACTGAATGTCAAATATTCTTTTATTCATGTTGGTACTGCATGTGATGTTTTAGTTTGTGATATCTTTCCTTTAACCACAGTGTGCGTTACCATAATCTGAACCCAAACTACATCCATGAGCGTCTTAAACAGCTGGGTCAGAGTTTCAGCCTCAGAGTTCTGCTTGTCCAGGTGGACGTGGTGAGTTTGTCTTTCAATCATGAATTCACTCATATTTCCTGTTATTTCTTTTTTTAATGATTAGTTTTAGTTAAGTGGTTCAAAATTAAATGATAAATACATCATCATGCTCAGAATCTATTTTTGAACTTTTAAGCTTTTCATTCAGTTAATGATAATGTTTTATTTCTCTGGTCATCATTTATTAGAAAGACCCTCATCATGCACTGAAAGAGCTTGCACGAATATGCATCATGGCTGACTGTACCCTCATTTTGTCCTTGAGGTAAGAGGACGGCTCAAAATAATCAAGTGAGAGGTTGCAAGGCTTGCTTCCGTCAGAGGCTTGCAATGTTTTTAAGTGGCTTGTTTAAAAAAAAAGGTGTTAAAGTTCCTGTTTTTTGGGGTTTAATTAATCTCCTTTAACCTGTTTGTTTGTTTGTTTGTTTGTTTGTTCGTTTCCTTGTTTGTTTGTTTGTGCAAGTCCTGAAGAAGCAGGCTGTTATCTTTTGACCTATAAATCCTATGAGAAGAAACCTGCAGATCTGGTTAATATATTAATAAATCTGAATTTATAATGTATTCTTCGTTTAGGAATGCACCTGACACAATTGTCAGAATTACCTCCTATTTTTATTTTTTGACAGGTTACAGATTGTTTAACCACAGTGAAGTCTGTCAATAAGACCAATGCCATGACTCTTCTGTCTACGTTTTTTGTAAGGAACACAGTTGCACATTTATTAATTATTTGCTAAGTAGTATGTAGCTTGACTATTCCTTTTAGATATTTTATTAGGATATTAGCATTATATAAATATTTCTGAACGATCATGGGATCCTGAATAGAGTAATAATGCTGAAAAATCACACACAAAAAAAATCTGTCAAATCACAAATAACTCACATTCTAGAATATAAATGACAGGTTTTACTTTTAATAATAATATTCTAATAATAATATTTGTATTAATATTCTTATTATTTATAATTGATGTAACCTTTCACTTTTTATGAAAAAACTTTCCTATTTTAAGTCATTTTGAAATACTTTCATATTTGTATTGTGTTTAATTTCTCCAGTCATTGAAGGGCATCATTAAAGCTTCTGAAGAGGAACTGGTTTATGTCCAGACATTTTATGTACAGACATTTTAATATCATATTTTGGGCTTTTTGCTTTATGTAGCATCTGATGTACATATTGATTCACACAAATTTTAACAATAAATTTTTACAATTTAAAATTAATATGTCTCAAATACCATTCCTCGTTTTGGTTAATTTAGTCAAGAAGGCTTTATGATGTATTTCACCAGCCCTTCATAAAGACCAAGAAGAAGGAAAGTTGATCAATCTGATCAAAGCTGCGTTTCATTACCAGTAAAGGGATTTAGAATAAGTATCTGGGAACATGTAGCAGTTGGGCCTATGTAGAGTTGGAAGTTTTTGGTCTATGATAACATAAATTTGTAAAAACTAGCTGAAATGTATTCAGTTTTGTATCAGGATTTATATTTAGATGTGTATTTCTGTAAGTTAGATTTTTTTTCATAATGTTTTTTATGTGTAATCAATAAATATCAGTAATATTTAGAGGTTATTGTATGCTATGTTTTTATTTTCGAGTAGAAGGGGAGATTCAGTTGCAGTTGGTATGAACCTGTAAAAACCACCTGTCATATAAGACAAAAAGAAGTGTATGGACAAGTTGACTCAGAGTATGAACGTGCTTGTGGACCAAAGGTTCATGGCAACACATATATCACAGAAAGTCTCACAAGTCAGTCAGGTGGGAGGTTTTAGACTTCAGTTTTTATAAGCGGATAGTTCAGCCAACAATAAAAACTCATCATAAAGAGACAAGTTTTACTTACCCTGGTATTGTTACATTGCTATATGTCCCTTTTTAACCTGCCCACACTTTTATATATATATATAACAGCAGTGAAATGTGACCAGCATTAGGCTTTTGGTAAAAATAATAATTAAAATATGATACAGAAGTATCACATTACAGTTCTATATGACATTGGATATGTCGTGTTGTGCAGATATACAATAGGGTTTGATGAAAAACAAGCTAATTGAATTTACTATTTAACAAATCGTCACCTTAGAATTATAAGGTTCTATCTGCGTTCTGAATGATTTTGAGATATTGAGCTTCAAAGTTTTTGCATTCCATAGCAAACAGTATGTTTGTAACATTTGTTTTTTAAATAAAAAGTCATAAAATGGAAACATCTTAAAAAAAAAAACATCCCATAATGTAAATAAGTTGTCAATTAATAAAAATATGCCAATAACTCAATTTTGACAAAAATGTCAGATAGAACCTTATAATTCTAAGGTGACGAAATGCCTTTTATTGTTAGTCTCTGAGCTCGACTGCATGTTTATAAGACTCACTCAGAAAAGACACGTGAATTAAGTGGAATCAAAATGCAGAGAATCTGAATACAGTCAATGTACTCTATTGCCTGAGGTTATGTTTTTTGCAACAGCAGTAATCTCATTCCTCTGTCAAATGTTACTCAGTTGTTCTCTGTTATTTTAGTTTAATTTAATTTAGTTCACTTTATTACATTACAAGCTTATAAAATACCATAAACATGTTTTGCTGTTTATATTATTATGTCAATGATCACCAAAACAGGTTGGTTACCCAGATAATTTTTTTGTTCTGCAAAACAAAGTAAGAAAGCTTTGGAATGACATGAGGTAAAAAGCTTTAAGTTCTAGCTGCACCTTTTTGTTTTTGTTTTAATCTGAAAACTGCCTGTTTTAATAAAACGAATTGGATCGTTCCCCTACAAGTTTCACCTTTCCTACGTTTACTTTCATATGTGACTGAGTATATGGGTCAGGGAGTAGCTATATAGACCCTGCCGATGGTCTAATTCTGTTCATATTGAGTTTCCGTATCAGCACATTCATACAGTATACATCATGCAGCTCCGTGTCTTTCTCCTGCTTTCCATCTTCTCTCTGTCTGGTAAGGCATTAACCTTTTATATCAATACAAGTATTAAAATATATTCTTAACTCCTGTTTCTTTGTGCATTTGTAATTTTGTAGTGTACGAGTTCTAACGCAACAGTTATACAGTACAGTATATTGTGTCATTATAACAGGAGGACTGGAGAGTGGTATTGTTGGGGGCAGAGAGGCTAAACATCATTCCAGACCATACATGGCATCTCTGCAGAAAAAACGAAATCATGCTTGTGGAGGGATGCTGATTAAAGAAGATTATGTGTTGACTTCAGCTCATTGTTGGAAGTGAGTATGCATTAAACTCATAAAAAGAACCCACAAGGTTTTTTCAAAGAATTTATTTGTGTTTTCAGTGGTCAGGTGCATGTATTTATTACATGATAAATTGATTATTTATGGATTTATGTATTTGTGCATTTCTTTACGTATTTATTTTTTTGTTGTGTGAACATTTAAATCTAACGTTTTCTCTTATAAAGAACATTTGACTCAATGGAAAGATTTCCCTCTTAAATAAAAAAAGGTTTGTAGATTGTGGTTCTTTATTGCCATTGATGGTTTCTTGAAGAACATCTCACGTTTCCTCTTTATTAAACAGAATATTATTCTATTGATAATAATTATTTATTATTATAATAAACAATTATTAGTGGGAAAAGGTTCATTTGGTCATTGAATGTCTCTCCACAATATGAAAAAAATGTTCACTGAAAGGCCCAATCACTTTCATAGAAAAATAAAGCTTATGAAGGGGGTTTCGCAGTGTTGCCATTTGACGTGAAAGAGTGAAGAGTTCTTAAAAGAACCTTTTCTCTTTTTTAATTTAAGCATTAATTCAAGTAATTCATTAATTAATTTTCCTTTGGCTTAGTCCCTTATTTATCCAAGGTCACCACAGTGAAATGAACCACCAACTATTCCGGTATATGTTTTACGCAGCGAATACCCTTCTAGCCGTAACCCAGTACTTAGAAACACCCATACACTCTCGGATTCACACACACTCATACACTAAGTGCAATTTAGTTTTTCAATTCACCTATAGCGCATGTCTTTGGAATGTGGGGGAAACCAGAGCACCCAGAGAAAACCCATGCGAACACGAGGAGAACATGTAACAGAAATGCCTACAGAAATGCCAATTTGAATGTCAACTTCATATTATTTCAGTATGCTGTAATATGCTACAAACTTCATTGTTCTTATTTGTATTTTCACAGTGAAACTGACAAATATGGCTTAGAAGTTGTTCTGGGAGCTCACAATATCAGTCAGAAAGAGGACAGTCAGCAGATAATTCAAGTCGAAAAATACATAAAGCATCACAAGTTTGATATTATGTTACTGAAGGTATTTGGTGCACAATTTTTACCATTATTCTTTTAGTAATTTTTTGTGAAACTTTAGATATGCATTGGTTAATATGTTACAGTTGAGGACCAAAGCTGTGCTTAATCATTTTGTGGATATTATAAATCTACCCAAACATGAACTGAGTATTCTTGCTGCTGTGGAATGCTCCATTGCTGGCTGGGGAATGAAAAGACCTGGAGAAAGAGCATCAAATGTTCTTCGAGAAGTCAACCTCCAACTGGAGTCCAATGCCAAGTGTAAAAGTAAATGGCAGGAGCATTTCAACTTTCAGAACAATGTCTGTACTGTCTCAGATGGAAAAAAGGCTTTCTGTCAGGTATTTTGCAACAACACTTTAAATGATTAACAAATATTTTAAAGATGTCATTTAATAGTGGCAAAATACATGCTAAATAATGAATCTGTTTCTGTTTAGGGTGACTCTGGCAGTCCTCTTTTTTGTAACGCTGAACTTTATGGAATGGCTGCATACACATATCCTGATGACTGCACATTCAAGGAGTACCCTGAGGTCTACATGAAAATATCTGCCTTCCTACCGTGGATTAAAAAACACATGAAGTGATTAAACTGTACTGTAGCTTAAATGAAGAACATTTATGCACCTAAATGATCTCTAATTTGTACTATTGTAAACCCTGAAGAAAAATGCTTTGGCTGTACATTTACATTTCTCAAAATTAATGTTAATAAAAGACAAGGTAACTTTTGAAAATGTTTGAACCTTTTTGTCTAGTGAAGAACATTTTATTGTAAAGAACTCTTTTTGATTCTTTTGTGAAAAGAAAACCCATGCCCATGGTTGTTAAATGCTTTTCATTAATACCAATAAAGCACTTTTAAGTTTTAGAAGATAAGTCAGAAATAAATAACTAGTCCACTTGAAGCCACAGAACATTGTTCTTGATGCTGAAATGTACTGTAAAAATGTTGATTTGCATCAGTGTGTTGAAGATTACCATATTATATGCACACACAACCAGAAACTGCAAATATTTAAGATGCCCAGAAGTACTAAAAGTCTTTAAAGAAGCCAAAACCTTTACACTCAGGTTTATAATTAGATATCATTCATTTAAAGTACTGTTGGTTACAAGCAGTTCTCTGTTTTTTATTTGTGTTGCCTGTAATTGTAATGTCAATTTGATTTTATTTGAGTGCCTTAATCAACATTAATACTTTGACTGCAAATACCGGAACACCACAAGTGCCACCCAATAATGTTTTTAATAAACGTGAAATTTAGATCTAAGTGACTTTTTAGTTTATTTTCTGATAGCAGTGCTTATAATTGAGTAGAGTGTCAGGTTTAGCATTTTACAATACTGGACATGTAGTTAATGTTAGTTAATAAATTTACTAAAATGAACTTAATTTATTAAATATATTTGGACATTTACTAATGCTTTATTTTAAATACAATACTTTGCTTGTTAACATTACAGTAGTTAAGAAATTTGATTAAAGATGAACTACTGTAACAATGACCAACTGTATTGTCATTTACTAACGTTAACAAAGATTTTTTTTTTTTTTAACCCCCTCTATGACTCACATTTGCAATCGGCCTGCCCACCTTGGGTTGTCTGCTTGCTACTTTGTATACACATTTGTGGTTTGAGGTGCAAAAGGCAGGATACAAAACCAGTGAGTGGAGAATTTGGTGACAAGCAACATTTCACTTTTAATGCGCAGTTGAAGACTGAGCCATGGCTCTGTGCACGTTTCTTCTAATCCTTGCTATTTCTTTGGCTGGTGAGTTTCATTCCTTTCTTCTTGAAATCTTTTTTTTTTTTTCAAAAGCAAAAAATTGGGGAAAAAACTATCAAACGTTGGTCACACTTTACAATAAGGTTACATTAATTATTGGATTTACTAATGTTCAATTCAAGTTTATTTGTATAGCTCTTTTTACAATAATTATCATTTCAATGCAGCTTTGCAAAAGGGGCACATCATTACATTACAGTCAAAACCAGAAAAAGTTGATGTGTATAGGATTGACCATCTACAGTTAATCTGCTGTTATGCAATGTAATGTACTTTTTCAGAAAAGTGATCTCTATAATACATTATCAATGAAGTGGTCTGACTTTGTGCTGTGGTAGGACTTTGTGTTGTACCAAGGATGAACAATATTGTACAGCATTTAATAATCATAGTTTAGTATTCACTTATGCATCTAATTTCATGTTTCTTAACATTAGTTAATGCACTGTGAGTTAACAAATGTTATCAAAGATGAATAATGTAATTAATTTATAGTGTTTATTATTTGTTCATGCTAGTACTTACATTAACTGACGTTACCTGATGCAAACTTGTTGTAAAGTGTTACCCAAACATTTGTAAGCTACCATTTCAATGATCTTCAAATAATGTTCATAGAATACAAATTACAACATTGCATTCAGTTTCTCCCTAGTCTATGCATGGGTTTTTTTTTTACACAGGTGGGATGGATAGTGGTATTATAGGAGGAAAAGAGGCTAAACCTCATTCAAGACCATACATGGCATCCATTCAGAACAACAAACAACACACATGTGGAGGGATGCTGATCAGAGATGATTACGTTCTGACAGCGGCTCACTGTTTAAAGTAAGTATGAGCCGGAGTATGAGCCTCAAGCCTTTTAATTTATTTTTAAATGTACGTTGGAGCTTGAAATTTGTCTACAGAGACAATGGTCGAGGCCACTTTGAGGTTGTTCTGGGAGCTCACAACATCAGCAAACATGAGAAAAACCAGCAGAGGATTCAAGTGATAAAACATATCCAGCATCCTATGTTTCTAAACAGCAGCAATGAGAAGGACTACAGCTATGATATCATGTTACTAAAGGTATTTTCATCTTCACCTAACGCAACTCAATATTATGTTTTTTTTCCTCTCTTTAAAATGATTTTCTCTTTGCAGCTGAAAAAAAAAGCGAAGCTCAATAAAGTTGTCAAAGTTTTGTCTCTTCCTAAGAAAAATGAGAAACTACCAGCCAATGTCACATGCTCAATAGCTGGCTGGGGGATGAAAAACTCAAATGTACAATTGGCATCAGATGTACTGCGGGAAGTCAGTGTCAAACTGCAGAACAACTATGAATGCAAAAAAACCTGGCAGCAACATTTTAACACTGAAAAAATGTTCTGTAGTGTCTCAGATGGGAAACATGCCTTTTGCCAGGTAATACTTTATATATACGTATAATATCAGAAATAATATTATATTATATTATATTATATTATATTATATTATATTATATTATATTATATTATATTATATTATATTATATTATATTTATTAATGTTGTTCTGTCCATCTATTTTCACTAGGGCGATTCAGGAAGTCCTCTTATCTGCAGTACTAAACCACAAGCAATTGCTTCATATACTTTGGAAGGTGACTGTTTAAATAAACAGTATCCTCCGGTTTTCGTAAAAATCTCCTGCTTCCTTGATTGGATTAAAAAAAATATGCGTTAAATATATCATTTAAAGGTGTAGGCTTTTGCGTTCATACCATATTTAGCTTTTGTAACCCAGCATCTGACTGTTGGTTACTTATTCCTATGTTGCTACTTTGAAGTTGTAAATAAAGACTATTAATTACACACTGCACTGATTCTTGGGTGTGTGTTTTTAATATGCTTGAACTGTGAATGGGATTTGTGTGATTGATTGATACTCATTAACCTGTTCAGTTTCCATTTCTCAAATGATTTCACACTTCTCTCTGCTCTCTGGCCAGGTTTAAGGTTCCTTAGAAAATATAAATGATAATGTTACGTTATGTAATTAATTGTATTTCAGATATAATACTGTTTTTGAAATTAAATGCATTGCTGTAACAGGAAATACTGGCATGTATGCTATTGCTGAAAAACAGGCAAAGACTAATTTGATTGTGGTAATATTTTAATAAGTGCCGGAAAATTGTTATATTTGTCATGCTTACTTAATGGTACATTGGTACCCTTTTTCTTCTTGGTGGGCTTTAGCTTTTAAAGGGAATTAAATGAAAAGGAAGTGAAAATTGTCCTTTTTTTATTGTTTCAAACATGCATTAGTTTCTTCTGTTGAACACAAAAGAATATCTTTTAAAATGCTGAAAACCTGTAGCCATTGACAATATATAATTTTTCTTACTATGTACTTTTCCCTAATGGTTCACGTAGCTTTCTTTAAAATATATTCTTTAGTGTTCAACAGAAGATAGAAACTCAAAGGTTTGGAACTGCTTGAGGCTGAGCAAATAGTGAGTGCATTTTCATTTTGGGTGAACTATCCCTTTAAGGTTTGAGTCAAGAGAGGGAGAAGATTTAACCAGTAAGGGGAGAGTGTGCTTTTCTAAATGCCCAAGTACAGGCTGTTGAACCTTGGTTTGTTAAACTTTTTGTCTTCTTATATATTTGGATCGTGAGATATTATCAATTCCTTGTTTTTTCTTTTACTCTTCATTTATCTGATAAATATTGATGATTATGGTTTAAACATACACTGAAGCAAAGTTGGTAGGCTAATTTAATATTACATTAAATATTTCAGATTGCCAATGAAAACACCAAATACATATCATTTGTAAAGATATGTCCTAAAAAGGACGGGAAAATTACAGTTAAAGAATGTTGATTACTTTGACAATACATTACAAGGTTTTTGATAACTCTTTATTTATCTGGTAGATGAATACCTGAGATAATATTCAAGCATATGGTTCACTGATATACACTGAAGCAAAGTTGGTAAATTAATATAAAATGCAATATTTTAGATTGCCAATAAAAACCTGACCAAATACATGTCAGATGTAAGGAAATGTCCTAAAAAGGATAGAAAAATGCCTGTCAAAGAATGTTGCTAACTGGGGTACTAACTAACCAAGTGAAAGTGCATCAAGGCTGCTGCCAAGTGACACTGAAACGTTCTTCAAAATATCTTCAAAAGATCTGGTGCCACACAACAATTAACCAAAACATTATAGCCAGTCACAGGTGAAGCAAATACTGTTGATAATATCCTAACAAGGCCATATATTAAGGTCTAGATAGAAAAAATGGTAAGCAAATCATCTGTTCTCAAAATGAACATCTTGCATGCTTGAAAAAATTGACAGGGTTTAAGATGCAACTTTAACAAGCACCATATTTTGTCAAGGTGACTTAAGTCAGAGTATTTCTGAAATGGCCTTGGTCAGCAGAAGTGTGAAAAGTGGTCAGAGGAGGGACAGACACAAACCAGCAACATAGTGTTGGGCATCCAAGGCTCACCAATATACAGGAGTAATGACAGCTATCCCATCTGGACTGATAAAGCAGAACCTCTACTAGGTCTACTGTGACAAAAGCAGACCAAAAACACAACATTTTATTAATGGATAAAGAAGGCCGGTGTCACAACACTGCCTATCATTGTCTAGAGTGTGGCACCTACGAGGACACAATCATTCGATCTCAGAGCAGTGGAAGAATTTCAGGTTTGGTGAGTCCCATTTCCTTTATAATCATGTAGGATGTGATGGCACCAGGACACACTTGTGTGATGCTCTGGGCAAATATTTGGTCTGGGTCCAGTAATTTATGTTGAGGTAAATTTGACACACACCTTAATGACAATGTTGTTGGAGGAAGTGGTTTCTTTCAGCAGTACAATGCACTCAGCCACACTGCACACATTGGGGATTTCTGAAGAACATTTTAATCTGTTGAAATGGCTTGCAAATTTCAGACCTCCAACTGAGCATCTGTGGGATGTGCTTGATCAACATGCAGCTTGTAGGACTATAGGAAGAACCGCTTAAACGTCTTGGTCCAGATACACATGACATTTTCTGTGGTCTTGTAGAGTCTATACCTTAATGGGTCAGTGCTGTTTTAGCAGTGCACCGACCAACAAGTTTTGGCTCATCACTGGTGTAGAATAAAAGTGTATATGATGGTGTACAGTGTAAAAGAAGACCCAAACAGTTTATTCAAATGCATCTTTATTCACTTTTGTCTTATGTAAAGAGTTCTGTACATGCACAGTATCAACAGCTTGCTAATATAGCAAAGTCCTGTCCTTTAATTATTTTTATATTACAAAGACTGATGACAAGAGCTTTAAATCAATGACAATATGATTTCCTTATTTTAGATGCTATCTTTCCTGAATGACTCTATAACAGATTAACAGTTTCAATTACCTTTTACCAAAGGAAAAACTGTCACCTCCTTGTCACCTCAGTACAAACAGTAAACACGAGAAGAGAAGTGAATAGGTATTTTTTAATGTAGAGTTATTGTAATGAGTGAGATATCTCTAGATTCTCCAATTGTGGATTTCAAACTGCGATAGAACCTTGAGTTCATATTTTTTCACCTCTAGTATGAAAAAAACTATCTCAGAAAATGAGATACAAGTGATTATTAAGCCAAACTAATCCTTTTGTCATTGTAAACCAGTGTTAACATTAAACTGATTGGCATTTCTGTAAAATAACAAGATAACAGAAGAAATATTCATATGCTATTTCAGATTACCAACAGAGTTTAACCCACTAACCAAAATTAAATGTGTACACTCAATCACTGTGCACACTCTTGAAATTAAAGCGCCTCCTGTCTGTGAAGCTCTGCATCTACAGAGAAAGCAAAATATTAAAGCATTACTCTACATTATAATTGTTAATGAATTACATGTACAATTTGTTATCCCGTAAGACATATCACACATTCTCACCTGGCTAGGGTCTCTTGTGAAGTATCTCTTCTCTACTACCTAAAAGAGAGAGGAAAAAAATTGAAACTCAATGTATTTGTTAATAAAGAACAACAAAGACATAAATTCACTATGAGTGATTTACACCCTCTATACGTCTCTACCTTATCAAAGAATCGACTCAATTTAACAGCATTTGATGAACCAGCAGCAAGATACCGTGGATTTGTACAATCCTAAGAAGAAAAAAAAACAGAAAAAGTTCAAACTCTCAAAAGGACAAGTTTTTATCCATGTTATGATATTAGTTTAGATAAAGCTTAGATTTTGAGAGCACTAAAAAGCACACACCAGGTTGATCTCTTCCGCATTGAAGTCTTCAGATAGAAAGGCAGTTCGGGTCAGGACATCATTCCTCTTGTTTTCTGGGATCTGATCAAATTTGGTGCCAATTAGCAGAAGTGGAACAGCGTTCTCTGCAAACTGTTCTCTATCGTAATCTCTGAAAGATCAAAGTGTCATCATCTTATTTTAACATCTTGGTTATTTTAACATTCAATGGTCCTCAAATTATTTAGAAGTAATTGGATGACTGGGATAAATGGATATCTTGTCATTTTCTGTCACAAATATAAAAATACAGCATATTCTTACAGTCAACATTTTATTCTACATAACTGCTGTGGCAGAAACATACCAACACTAATATATTCAATTAGTTAGATTGTTTTTTACTTTTAATCAAAACATTAGAAACATTTGGTCTCCTTAGACATTCTGTTGATAAGTAACTTTGCAAGCACATATTTTCTAATGAGTGTTAATTGATGTAGTTTCAAAGCAGAAGTTGACACTGACTTACCCATTTGATACAATGATGCCAGTTGGAGAGGAGTCTTTGCTCAATGCCTCTAGTGACCAGCGGTATAGATTCTGGGAGGACTTCTTGTTAGTCAGATCGTGAACTAAAATGATACCTGGAAGTTAAAAAAGACAGCAGCTTAGTATCAATTAAGTCATCTCAAATATTCTTGATTTCTTTTTTTGCCCTGTATGTACATATTAGTGCTTCACAACCACAATATATTTAAAAATTATTGTTATTGCAACAATAGTATATTAAATATCCATATTGCGGAGAGAAGTGATTAAATTAATTTATATTATGTGCCAAGCATTAGTGTGTTACATGTGTAGGTTGTTTATCCAGATTTGACCAATCAGATATGGCTTCACTATTTTTATATCCGCTTCCCCAGTTGGTGCAATTACGCTATTTGATAGACTGGACTCAAATGGTAAACCTAGTGCCTCAAAGCAGAATAAATACTAATGGCGGGAGAAGTAGTTAGTACTTGGGAATCAGAATTAGAATATCTTTTAAGGTTTTCAGAGTTTTAAATTCTAGTAGTTAGTAGTTCTATAATATTTTTAGCCTGAATTAGATTTAAGTAGATCAGAAAAATATCCATTATCTTTTCATTTTAATATGATCATTAAATAAATAATTGTTAAATATAGATAATAAAAATTGCATTGGGAAATGTTAAATCACAATTAATTTGTATCCTTAGCAATACTTAACAACATCATATATTTTCCCATTATCATACAGCCCTGGTACACATTTAAATAGGCATGGGACAATAACCGCGTTTCAAGGCATACCACAGTTTGGAAAACCGCCCAAATTTTCTGCTATACTATTCCTATTGTATATGTAAGATCTTTTATTTACGTATTTTTTTTTAGGACAACAGTATGTCTAGCAGAAAAGATCTTCAAAGATTACATTTTAAATTGTAATAAAATCTGTGTTTTTGGAACTAATGAAAACAGCAGAAGTCAATGATTTACTTGAATTATTCAGCCCGACATGTTTACTGTAACAAAATATTCAAAATGTTTCTTGTAATAAAATATATTGTGTTCAATAGGAAAAAAGTTGTTATTTTTTACCCATACATTTAAAAAGAGCATATATTAGAGCAGTAATCACAATACGGTGAAACCGCAAAACCGTGATCTGTTTATCCAAGGTTATCATACCATCAGAATCTTAAACCGGCCCATGCCTACATTGAAATACATCTTTTCATCATTGTGTCTGATACTTCACCATTAACTGAATTGTAAAACACAGCTCTAGTGCTTTTAACACTGCTGGCACTGCCAACAGATCCTCCAACATCCCAGAGTTCAATGTAGAAAGCCTTCTCTTCTGGAGTGCCTTCTCTGTAGTCGTGAACCTGTGCAAAGAATCAAGACTCACTTTGTCAATTTCCATAGCTTTGTGAAATGAAACGAATCACTTCTAATTGACATTATACCCTGACGTCCACTGAGCAACCCACAGTCCATGAGGGATTCCCCAAAACCTGATTCTGGCAAAGGAGGTGTACAAGAGAGGACTTCCCTACTCCTGTAAACAGACAAACAACACTGATCAAGACAGGATTACTTATGTTCATAATAATTTATTTTAAGTTTAAAAATACAATCAGATAAAGTTCCTCCTTTTCACAAAATTAATGGATATTGATAATAATGAATTAAACAATGATTACTTATAATTAAAACGAATATAATATTTCAGGAGTCTCAGCTATGATGTGGAAGGCTAACACATAGCTTGAGTATAATAACACACGACGTTACAATTTAAATGTGCATTTACATTATATTAGGGAGGTTAACAGAAAACAAGATCGATAGATTATTTTGATCATATTTATTACCAGAATCTCCCAAAACCAACACTTTCACCCTGTCCAAAGATGCCATTTCTATCCGGAACTACACTGTGTAAACTTAACGTTACGTGTATGACAAAATAAAAGTTGCAGATATACGTGAAACAGTCACTGACCTATAATAAAGAATTCTATATAACGTTAGATCTGTGGATACAGTACATAAAAGTAAATAAAATTAGACCATGTATAACGTCCATTAAATATATATAAAAACTAAAGTTATGTTTAAATTGCATTAAGTAATTGATCTTGTGTATGTTGTAGTATTCATAATATTCATAATATTGCTTTCATTAAATGACAACATGATTTAGGTAACTACTATAATATAATATAATATAATATAATATAATATAATATAATATAATATAATATAATATAATATAATATCTTTTCCAGTGATGGGTTGCAGCTGAAAGGGCATCCGCTGCGTAAAACATATGCTGGATAAGTTGATGGTTCATTCCGCTGTGGCGACCCCAGATTAATAAAGAGACTAAGCTGAAAAGAAAATGAATGAATAAATATTATAATATCGACATTTCCTTTGATAGACTTTTATAACACTTCCTTTTTGAACCGGGGCGGGGCTTTGTGACAGAGCAGGAAGAGGCTTTTTGATAGACATCACAGAAAGCCGGTGTGTTTTATTGGACTTCTGAAGGAAACAAGGACCCATGGCTGTTAGAGGAATGAAATTGTCGAGTGTCTGTTTTCTGCTTTTATATTTGATACTGACCGTATTTGCTGGGTAAGTGAATATCGTATGGTTTTCGCGTTTAGGTTTAGTTCATTGTAAACTCAGTACTCTGGCTGGTACACATGTTTCACTGTGATTGGTCTACGCCACTGTCCGTGCATCGTGCTAGTCAAGCTCACCAGAAACGAGATCACATTATGTCCTTTATTTATTGTACTCCAATGCAGAATTTTAACACGCGGGTTGTTGTTTTGTTTTGTTTAAAATACGACGCTTATTGTTTTAAAAACGAATGATACTTGCTGTAACGAAGCTGCTAACTCTTCTATGTATCTGCATGTTTATGTAACTGTCATATTTATTTCAGGAACATCTAAAGCTTCGTGTTGTTGATTTTATTGCTCTTTTTGATCATGATGTTAAGTAATAAGACACCAGTGTCCACGGCTGTTTCTATTCATCAGTATTCTGAATGAATGAATTGGTGTGTGGTTCAACCTATTTCTGAAATCCTGGGTATGTTTAGGAGGGACTTCTACAAAATTCTGGGGGTTAGTAGATCAGCATCCGTCAAAGACATTAAGAAAGCCTACAGAAAGTTGGCATTGCAGCTTCATCCAGACAGAAACCAAGATGACCCAAATGCCCAAGACAAATTTGCAGACCTTGGAGCTGCTTACGAGGTATGCTTTTTTATTGTATTTTAACCATAGACCGTTTTAACAAGTCCTTCTAACTGGAATCTCCTTTTGTTGTTGATGTTACGCTTCGTATGTTGAGCAATGCTAATTTCTTTACTCCATATTATATGTTAAATGATCTGTATTGTGTAATGACGACTTGGTTAGTCAAGCTAACAGAATTCGTAAATTCTAAATTATCTAAATTGACGATGTTTTGCGTCCCTATTATCATATATCATATTTCCGAATCAGAACAAAACATTAGTACAATGCCCACTGAAATGAATATGACCAGCATGAGCGTTGTTGTTAGAATGAATCCATGGAGCTCTTTGATTGGTTGGAAGAATTGTGTGGCCGCCTCTGATTGGTTAACACATCTGCTTATTCTTATTCATGAGATGTGTGACGTGGACCTCTAGTGTAGCGTGTAATAATATACAATGTATGCAAAATTAAATTGTTACACAATGTTTTTTTTATTAAAAAAAAATGCAGCCTAATTCGAGTACAGCATTGAAATTATAAAAAGGTGAATTAATTATTGTATTTTGATATATCAATCAAATATATCACATAACAATTTCACTGAAATAAATATATTTTAATGTGATATATTTATGGTTTATTGTAAACGATTTTGTGTAATGTTAAATAGTCTATAATATATATTCTAAATATTAAATATTCTAAATATTATATAAGGCTGCACAATATTTTGTTATGCTTAGTTTGGGCCATATATTGCGATTATAATATATAAATATCATATATTTATATATTGCGATATGAATACAATTCCATTAGATGACTTGATGATGTTTATTTGGACAGAGTTTATCATTTTAGATTAATTGGGATGATTCTGTAGGAAAGTTCATCTGCATAAAATCTAATGAACAATCTACAAGCATGGAATAAATACAATAAAGAAAAAGATACAATACCAATAAACAGTGTCATGATCGTTTCAGATTCTAACAGTGTTCAGGTGCAGTAATAAAAATACAAATAATTCAATGAAACTCATCGTTATTAAAGTTACAAATGGTACAATTTCTTATGCCTCAAATGCTTTTAAAATCATAAACAACATGCAAAGAATAAATTATAATCCAGACTTAACATTGCCTATTCTTGTGATGTGACTATTGTGAATGATCAGTGTGTGTGTGTGTGTGTGTGTGTGTGTGTGTGTGTGTGTGTGTGTGTGTGTATGTGTGTATGTGTGTATGTATGTATGTATGTATGTATGTATGTATGTATGTATGTATGTATGTATGCATGTATGCATGTATGTATAAATATAGATAAAATGTGCCTCCTCTCAGTTGGGATGGTGGGCCAAATTAAAGGTTACAATGGGCCGCTGGCCCTACTTTGGGCACCTCTGCTTTAGTCAGTTCATGATGCATAAAATGTTTTTTTTTTTTTTATTCAGGTACTTTCAGATGAGGAGAAAAGGAAACAGTATGACTCGTATGGAGAGGAGGGATTAAAAGAAGGCCATCAAAGTTCACATGGTGATATATTCTCCAGGTAAACAGATCTAAAATTTTAAGACCACAAAAAGAAACTGCTGAGATATTTGTACATTTTCCCATAAACTGTATATCATTTATGAAACAAGCTTAAAGTTTGTAATCTGATAAATCTAGTTTCAGAAGCATGAAACATTGCCACTGCACTTTTAATCCACAGTATGTGTGGCTGCATTGATGAAATGGTTTTATTTTTTTTCCTCACCTCAAGTTTCTTTGGCGACTTTGGATTTATGTTTGGTGGAAATAGACAGCCAGCTGGCAGAGATATTCCAAGGGGTAATGACATTGTATTGGACCTTGAAGTAACATTAGAAGAGGTGTATTCAGGGAATTTTGTGGAGGTGAGGTTTTTGTCGTTCTTGAACTTTCTCCATTTCCTTTCTGATGTACTGCTGTATTTAGGTAGTCTATGTACTTCTGTAGGCTTTTGAACATGTGTAGTCACATAGAAGTGGACGCTCTTCGTAATCTCCTTTCCTTTTTCCTGTCCTTCTATTTCCTCTATTCTTCAACATGTAGGTGGTACGAATCAAACCGGTAGCAAAAGAAGCTCCAGGCAAAAGAAAATGCAACTGCCGGCAAGAAATGAGAACCACACAACTCGGACCGGGACGCTTTCAGATGACACAGGAAGTAGTCTGTGATGAATGCCCCAATATCAAGTGAGTTTTCTCAATAATCTTTGACACATTATTTTCATCTGGTATTTATTAATTTTAAAGTGATCTGGTCATAAGTGGTCAGCCAAGATGCAATACTGTTTCCACTTTGTTTGGTGTGATTACTTGTGTTAGATTTTTCTACAAGACCCTTTCATATTTTATGTTTGGTGCAGGGTGTACTTGTATCTACAAACCCATCTTACATGGCATGAGTAGAGCTGCATAATTAGGAAAAAAAAGATTATTGATTATTGTTAAAATTATGAACTAGATTCAAAATTTTTAATGACGTGAATTTTTGAGTTATTGAATTATTCATTTAGACTGAGATTTAAAAAAAACAATAATTAAAGTGTTTTAGTAATATAATATTAATAAAATAGATTTAATATCTAGATTTAATTATTAGTAGTTATTAAATTAATCGTAGCAGTACTGATGAGTGAGCAGGAAAACAAATGAATGAAAAGGATGTGGATCACAACCACAATTTAAATCAATTTGCTTTTTGGACAGCAAATTAGGAAATCTTAATTTTGGTACACTTTCTCATAACATGTTACATAACAATCACATATAGAGGATTTTCACTTACAGTTGAAGTCAGAATTATTAGCCCCCCTTTGAATTTTGTTTTCTTTTTTTAAATATTTCCCAAATGCTGTTTAACAGAGCAAGGACATTTTCACAGTATGTCTGATAATATTTTTTCTTCCGGAAAAAGTCTTATTTTTTTATTTTGGCTAGAATAAAAGCAGTTTTTAATTTTTTAAAAATCATTTTAGGGTCAAAATTATTAGCCCCTTTAAGCTATATATTTTTCCGTTAGTCTACAGAACAAACCATCATTATACAATAACTTGCCTATTAACCCTAACCAGCCTAGTTAATTAACCTAGTTAAGCCTTTAAATGTCACTTTAAGCTGTATAGAAGTGTCTTGAAAAATATTATTTACTGTCATCATGGCAAAGATAAAATAAATCAATTATTAGAAATGAGTTATTAAAACTATTATGTTTAGAAATGTGTTGAAAAAATCTTCTCTCCGTTAAACAGAAATTGGGGAAAAAATAAACAGGAGGGACTAATAATTCAAGGGGGCTAATAATTCTGACTTCAACTGTATGTCTAAATGACCCATAATATGTTGATACTAAGATACTATATACATAAACATGGATTGCTTGGTTATTGCCGAACTAAAGTTGTTCTTACTATTTATGCTGTCTAAACCACAGGAAGAAATGCATAGAAGATACTAAATACCATAGAGAAGGACTTGGTGGGCAGGAGAGGGTGCAATTATTTGACAAACTGAATTTAATACTTAATATTTCACTTGCTTGACTGGAAATGATAAGAACAAATGCGACAGTTGTCAAGATTCTTACCTTAGGAATCCTGATTTCGTTTGACCAACCACAAACACCCTTTTTTAACAGTTTTTTTTTTTCCTCTATCTTGCTTGATTTGTTGTAACTTTTGGCTGGCTATAGTACTCTAAATGTTTTTTTTTTTTCTGTCTGACCAATTAATACACCCCAATAATTGACCATTTTCAGCAGCAATCATAAACAAAATAGGCTAGTTTTGTTTGGTTCAATGGCACTGTTTACATTCTGTGCCTCCATTATGGCCGACACTAACACTAAGTCAGTAGGCGGTCGTTTGAGACTGTCCAAACAAACGTGACCAAATGCGCATTTTTTAATTAAACACTGTATGTTTATTTCCAGACTTGTGAATGAGGAGAGGACACTAGAGGTGGAGATCGAGCAGGGTGTGAGAGATGAAATGGAGTATCCTTTCATTGGAGAAGGTATTAAAGATAATTCTGTGAAAAATTCAATGCAGTGGCATTTACTTTTAAGAATTAGCTACATGCTGCAACATATTAACTGACTGTATGTGTTGTTTGACTAACTACAGGTGAACCTCACATTGACGGTGAGCCTGGAGATCTGCGGTTCCGCATCAAAGTTTTAAAGTAAGAGTAATGTTATGTTATTTCAGTAAGAAGAGTTAATTGACGTTTTCTTTAATGTGTTTAAAATGCATTCGGTTAAACCTTTATTTAATCTTTTCAGTTTTGTTTTGGAGTTAGATGTCTTGAACTGTGTTATCAGTTTAACACGTGTACATTTGTGCTTGTCCAGGCATCCAGTGTTTGAGCGCAGAGGTGACGACCTTTACACAAACGTCACCATCTCTCTGGTAGAGGCTCTGGTCGGTTTTGAGATGGACATCGCTCATTTAGATGGTCACAAGGCATGTCCCCCTTTTTTAACACTTTATTTTTACTGATTGACTAATATTGTTATTATAATTTGTTCATTTATTTATTTGTTTTTGTTTGTTTATTTGTTTTTGGTTAATTTGACTATCATGACTGTTGTAATACACTGGTGAAAATAAAATATGTTGACCTATGTAGATGAAATTAAATATCAAAATATTTATTTAATTTGAATTCACTCAGGACTTACACGATCATATATTTATTGAAAGGAGAAGAAAAGTATTTTTAAACTAAAAATTTTAATAGAATGTTTAAATTATTAAATGATATTGGAGAACACTTTGTTCAGGATTATTTTAAGGGAAATTTTTAAAAAGGTGTCTTCTGGAAGAATTTTTGAATATGTATCATTGATAAAGTCATTTAATCAGTGTTGTTATTTGTATGTTTATTTTTACAATGCATGATTTTTAAGAAACCATGATTGTAAAAAAAATTTATGATTGTAAATTTTATATTGAATACTTAGTATGCATAAAGCATATGGCATTAAAACATAAAGAAATACATTTAATATGAATTATCATTAAATATCCATTTTTAAAATGTAATTTATTCCTGTGATTACAGTGTTGAATTTTCAGCAATCATTTGTCAGATGGTCTGTCAGAAATCATTCTAATACAATATTATTTATTTCTAAATCTTTTATTTTTTAGTCTACAAAAGCTCAAAGAACATCATTTATTTGAAATGGAGATCTTTAACATTATCCTGTTAACATTATCCATTCTACTGTCTTTCTTTATTAGTTAAATGCATCTTTGTTGAATAAATGTTCATTTAAACATTCTGACTTGCCCCAAACATTTAAATGTAGTGAATGGGGGTTTACTCAAAAATGAAGTAGAACATCTCTGATCATATGTTGAAAATAATGTAAATCGTGAAATGCAGCAGTCTATACATTTTTTTAAAACACAGTAGAAAATAGTCCTATTAAATTTGCAATAATGGTTGTAATGATATTTTTACAAAATTATTGTTTTTTTCTGTATTTTTAATTAAATATATGTAAACTTTTTACAGATGTTTTGGTTGATAACCATCACATCCAATTCTGCATCTCTAATCTCTTAAGACTCCTCACAAACTCTTCTTGTGGTCTTGCAGGTGCATATTGTCAGAGATAAAATCACTAAACCAGGATCTCGTATTTGGAAGAAGGGTGAGGGCCTACCAAGTTTTGACAACAACAATATTCGTGGATCGCTCATAATCACCTTTGATGTAGATTTCCCCAAGGAGCAGCTTGATGACCAGCAGAAAGATGGTAAGAGAACAGTTAGGAAATATGAACTATAGGATGACTTATAATAATTCCGCAGAAATCCGCAGATTTTTACCAAAATTCTCCGCAGAAATAGCAAAAAACGTCCGCAGATTCCGTCTGGCCCTAGTATGGTCTATTATTTTACATAGAGAGACTGTTAGTCTTCAAAATTACATATGAGGTATTAAAAAAAAAACTAATTCTGCTATTTGAGTTAATAAATTCTTTCTTTTCTTTTGTCCTCAGGTATAAAACAGCTTTTGAAACAGGCACCATCTCAAAAGGTTTATAACGGACTGCAGGGATACTGACAGACCAGCCAAGTAAATCAGGACTGAATGCGTGAACCTGTCTGCCCTTCACACACACATACACATTTAAATGCACACTGAGGAACAAGCAATGGGGTGTATTTATTTTTCATATTGTTCTCAGGAAGGGTTGACGTTAATGTTTTTATTTTTTATGATTTCTTTGCCCTGAATTATGTTTTTAAAGGCCTTGTTTTGTCATAGAAAGTATTTTTATTTGACTCATTTGACCCCCCAAAATGATTACTTTCTCTTTATATGGTCCCCAGTTTTCGTAAGTAGTTCAAAACCTTTCTCATCAGTTCAACGTTTGGATGCTAATTTTCTGTTCTGACCAGTCAACCACCCTCCACTCATGGATCAGCATAATGTTTAGTGCCAGTTGACTTGAGACCTGCAGCAGCAACAACAGAAAAAAGAAAGAAAGAGGACTGAAACTTCAAACCAGAGGACGATTTAAACACCTGCAACTCAAGAACTTTCTCTCCAAGTCTTTTAAAAAAGAAACAGTTATATATGAATGTAAGTTCACTGATGTTCTCAACTTAGACTCTTCAGTCTTTGATTCGCTTGTTTTAAGAAACAAATTTATCACGGTTGTTGCAGCTGGTGTTTTTGTGCTCACCAAGCTGCAAATCCTGTTTGTGTGTGCGTGTACTGCTCCACTACTGCCTGATTCAGATTTGGATTGAACAGATCTGTTTCCTCTGAGGCACTTATTTGGTTGTTAAAGTTCCAACCGAAGACCTCTTTAACTGTACAGTTCAACTCTTTCCTGTGATTTATTTTTATTATTATTTTTTTTTTAATGTGACATTCACTTTCTTGTTTCTTTAACAGCCCCTCCTGATGTTTGGTCCATTAGGTCTCTTCCTAGTTAGTCATTTTCCATTGCTCTTTGTGGACTGCACCAGACAAATCAGAACATCCTAGGATAACTTGTGCACAAGTGAAGGAAATATCATCTGCCATATTCAAAAGAGAATTAAAAGTTTATAATTATGGTTAAAAACTGACTATATGAGACAAGAGTATTTGTGTTTGTACAAATGTTTTTGACAAATGGGTTTGATGTTTTTAATCACAAGTGGATTTCCTTGAAAAAAAAACAATTTTATAATATGATAGTCGGTGTCATGGTGGCTCAGTGATTAGCACAGCAAGAAGGTCGCTGGTTTGAGTCCTGGCTGGGTCAGTTGGCATTTCGGTGTGGAGTTTGCATGTTCTCCTTGTGTTAGCTTGGGTTTCCTCCGAGTGCTCTGGTTTCCCCCACAGTCCAAAGATATACAGTTTAGGTGATTTGGGTAGACAACAAAAAAATTGGCCATAGTGTATGTATGTGTGAATGCGAGTGTATGTTGCTGGTGTTTTCTAGTACTGGGTTGCAACTGGAAGGGCATCCGCTGCATAAAACCTATGCTGGAATAGTTGGTGGTTAATTCTGCTGTGGTGACCCCTGATAAATAAGTTACTAAGCCGAAGGAAAATGAATAAATATGATAGTCAACAATGTCAATTATTAGCTAGTTAGGCAAGCAGTAACTGACATGTCCAGCAGAGGGCAGCAAATGATAAATGATACAAACACTAGTCAACATTTCAAGCAGATCAAAAACAGTTTATCTAAGTGGTCCTAAAAGATGACAAAATGTATTGTTCAGTACACCTTTTTGGGGTTAAGGACTGTAAGAAAAAATTCAAAACACTCTAAATATATGGGTTTTTAAAATATAATTTACAATATGGGGCAATAGTATCTGGATGCAGCCTTTATGATGCAAGCTGAGACTACATATCTCAGAGATGCAATGTCAGACACAATGCACTCAATGAAGCTAGTGATGTCATTGTGACGAATAGGATTAGGGGTGGGGTTAGGTGAGCCCTTGGTGCAGTGGGTAGCACGATAGCCTCACAGCAAGAAGGTTGCTGGTTTGAGCCCCGGCTGGGTCAGTTGGTATTTCTGTGTGGAGTTTGCATGTTCTCCCCAAAATATATTTTGAAGAATGTTAGAAACTTATAGCCATTTGCTTCCATAGGCAATTATCTATTATTATTTAAATATCTTATCTTTGTGTAGAGAAGAAGTAAAAACAGGTTTGTGAAGAGTGAGGAAGTGATAGATTTTTTCTTTTTGGGTGAACAATCTCTTTTACACTACTGAACCAACATAATTTGTTACCCAACAAAGCTAATTGCTAACAACAAAGCTTTGTTTAGCTAAAAATTAAGTTCTATATAAATGTCGCAGATATATTTCCCCAAATGATAGCAAATTTGTTTGTGTGTGTTTAAATCAATATTATCATTTTGAGATAATTAATAATATTTTAATTAGCTAGAAGACATACATGTGTAAGAACCCTAAAGTTAAACCAAATCGAGTTCAAAATCTCTGCTTTGCAAACCCACATTTGTTTCACAGAACTCTGACATACTTAGAAGAGAGTTATTAATGCCCACATTATAGGATGCATTAATTACAGCTCATTACGGATCAAAGGCCTCTGCTGTCTTTAATCATGTGGTGGAATCCCACCCAGCTTCATCAGATGTACTGTGCTGTGAAAGCCTTGTGTGCATGTGACCTTTTGGTGAAAAAGAAGCTCACTACTAAAAGCTCATACAGAGATTGCTGTTTTGCCTGATAATAGTGTGTGTGTGGTGTCATTCAGAGTTGAATGTGAGTCTGCAGCTTGTCTGACACTGAGTTCACCCGTTAACGTAGTGGTTGTGAACTCTGACTGTGCTGCAGGTGGTTTTACTTACGCAGTGTTGGAGGCCTGAAGTGGAGGAACTGTATCGCTGAGTCAGGCCTGAGCTTCACTCTGCATGTCCGGGACTAGAGGACGGGTGGTCGCCCAATTGGGGAGGTCGTCTGACAGGGTGTGGCCTGAAACTATTAGAGGCATCTGTTTGTCTGACTGTTTTACTGTGTGGTTTTACATGATGTGAGTATCTCTATGAGCCTGTGTGTGTGAACACTGTACACATGTTGGTTAGATGCAGTGACAAGGATGAAGAGAATTTATTTTAATGTAAAGGGCAGTCAAACCAAATGTGTATATGAGTGTTATGATCGTTTGTAATTAAAAGGATTAAACAAGGCGTTTCCTTGAGGGTCCTGTAAGCAGGGTGAAATGTGTACGTGTGGAGTATATGGGGGGTCTCTCTTTCAAACATCTCCTTAGCATCTGCTCTGAAGAGTCATTTCTTCACCCCACAAACTCCAAGCCACAGACGTCTCCATTTACTCTGCTATTTACCCTGCTTTAGGTTTCCTTCAAATCATTTCAACCAAGACTTATGCTCCTCTGCCTCCGTTTCCCCTCCCAAATGGCCTCCAGAATAGATTTTCAGTTGACGGCTCTTGCTGGATGTACAGTATGTATGTTTTGAACTCCCACAATGATATTAATACTTCAGGAGGGGGTGTTTCTACTGGTGGTCCACCGCATGTCCTCAGAGATCCTGAATTTGGGTTTGACATAGCAGTCGCTTGACTCTGCTCTCAGACCGACTGATTTAATAAGAGTTGGGCGCTTTCTCGTGTAGCTGTGGTCTTTTGGAAAATATAACTTTAGGCGTAAAAGCAGCAACTGGTGTGTAATCTTGTTTATCCTCTTTAGCTAACAAATTAAACACCTTAACTTGCAGTTTTCTTACAAATGAATTAATCTGAAACTTAATCCAGACTACCCTATTTATCACCCTCAAGTTTCAAAGCATTAGGAGCAGTGTTTTAGACAAAACACAAAGAAAGTCACAATTTGGACAGGTAAAAAAAAAATTTTGGGTTGTTGACTCAAAACCTTTGAGTTTTCTTTTTTCTTTTGAATACAAAATAGGTCTAGCCTATAGGCTAATGTTTTGAAGAATGTTGGTAGCCGGTAGGGGAGAGTGAAGACTGTTGCAACACTTCTGCATTTCTTTCAGTTTCTCTAAAATCCAAAATTTTAATATAATAAACCCACATCTATTGGACACCCACCCACATTGCTATAATATGTGTACATATGATAATATATGCAGAGTTTAAACTTGAACAGACAAAGTCAAATGTTGCATCTGATCCCAAGCAGGGCAGCGGTTGCAACAACCCACAGGGACAGTTGCAACATTCATTAAAATGTTGTAATAAAAAAAATTCTAAAACATCAGGTTGGGTTTTATTTACATTTTTTTGGTAAACAGACTAAATGTAAATTTGTTAAATTGTTTAATATGTTAAAGTGGCCATATAAAAACAGACTTTTAAAAGAACAAACAACAGCCAATTATCAGGCCTAAAAAAACTGAACAAACATATTGTTACTGAAAATCTAGACTAAACCTTTACTAAACTTCTTCTTTGAACTTCAAATTATTTTTTTTCTAATTAAATTACACTGAAACTGTGATAAAATTAAAATTGTGCATTGTTATTATGGCAAGCTATTAAATGAATTTTATAATTGGGGACAGTTGCAAAAGCATGTCAACCCTGATTAAACTGTTTTACTATATAGGGAGATACAATAGCTTTAACGTTCAATAGCTATACTCATTTAACGCTAAGAAAACAGTGATTTAAATTATACTGACGAATAATGTTTAACAAAAACAGATTAGACAGTATGAGAAATTTTCTGAACATTAAAAAATGCCTTTTTTTAACCTAAAAATTTGTTTTATACTGAAGGAATGGTCACATATGGCTGGTTTCTCTCAGATTGAATGAGGGTATAACTGAGAATATGTAGCATGAATATCATCACTCTAGCTCATTCCTGAATGGAGGAATAAGTCTTGTTGCAACTGCCCCATGTTGTTGCAATCGTCCCCACTCTCCCCTATGCCTAGATTGTCCAAAGTAGTCAATGGCTATCATTGATCAAAGTTCTTCAGAATACCTTTTTTGTGTGTTTAACAGATCAAATCAAATAAGTTTGGAAAAAATTACTGAGGAATTTAAGCTTTAGGCTTTTAGTTTAAGAATTTTATTTTATTTAACCTTCAAATAACAAACAGGCATTTTCAACTTCCATTGTTAAACATATATAACACTATTACAAAATAAATAATAATAATAATATGAATAAACCTTAAATAATACAAAAGAAAATGCATTACATTCAGGAAAAATGGGTAAAGGTCGTCTCACTTCACTGCGAGATTCGTAATTCATTCCAGTGAATCAATCAAGAAATCGGACTGATCTGATTCGAAATAACTCCGTTAACTCTCAACCGTCGCAGTCGTCATTCTTTTATCTTTTATAACTGTCAAATTCTCCTCTGGCACACGGAAATATGCAGGTTTGTAGCTGCTTTATTATTTAGAGGTGATCAATTTTTCTTGTTTAATTGAAGTTCTCTCCTAATGTTTTTCCAATAGGCATACAGTAAGCACAACAGTTTCCTCACGAGGGCAGTGTTCTCTTCACCATGTGGGATTGAAGGACGCAGATGTTAAACACCGCTGGGATGAGATGAGGTCTAGGAACACGCCTGAACACACTCCTTTTGGAACAGTTTTTCAACAGATTTTTGAGGTTCTAAACAGTTCTGTCAGGCCGTAGATTTTAATGGCACAATTATAGGGGCTTCCGCGTGGTCCTGGGTCAAAGCCAGCCCTTCCACTCACCCGGATGTTGCTGTATAGTTTGGTAATGGTTTAATAGATTTAAGTGGTAAATTTTCACAGTTTTTGCTAATGTTGAGTAAGAATCAGGATGAGGCGCTTTTCTTTTTATTTAGACCAGCTTTTAAAGGGTTAGTTCACCCAAAAATGAAAATCCAGCCATTTACTTCCCCTTCACTTGTTCAAAACCTGTTGAAGTTCTTTCTTGTTGAACACAAAAGAAGATATTTTGAATAATGCTAGCTGATGGGACCGGTAAAGTCTAGACAAAGAGCATAGAATCACCTAGCTCTTTGGTCTAGATCGGATACGCAGCCAGCCGGAGGTGCGATATGCACATCAATATAGCAGTATTTTTTTATGACACTGTATAAAACTAATTAATATTTTTACAGTACTGTGACGGTTGGGTTTAGGGGTGGGGGTAGGCGTTAAAAAATACAATTTATTCGGTAATTTAATAGATAGCATAAATAATACTTGGTACAACTACTGTTTTTACGTTACTCTGATGGTTGGGTTTAGGGTTGGGGTGGGAGTGTTAATAAAATACAATAAATGGGAAATTTAATAAATAATATAAATAATTCTTGTTAATTTCCAGCCACAACCATATCCGATCTAGCAACAACCGCTGGGACCCATAGACTTACGTATTATTTTTTTTCTATATGGACATGGAATAGTCGTTGGGTCCCAGCAACCAGCATTCTTCAAAATAACTTCTTTTGTGTTCACCAGAACAAAGAAACCCGTAAAGGTTTAAAACCACTGAAGGGAGAGTAAATAATAAGGTGAATTTCAGTTTTGGGTGAATTCCTTTAATGCTGAATATGTTTTATTTAAGGTAAATACAGCCCATAAAACTACAGATTAAGTAATTACTTTATTAAAAGTAATAATTTATTAGGAATGTGAATTTGTCAGTCATAATTATCTCTTTTAATATTGTTATTATTATTATAATTATTAATAATTCATTTATACATTTTCTTTTCGGCTTAGTCCATTTATTAATCAGGGGTCACCACAGCGGAATGAACCGCCAACTTTATTCATTCATTTATTTTATTTTCGGCTTAGTCCCTTTATTAAACTGGGGTTGCCACACCAACTTATCCAGCATATGTTTTATGCAGCGGATGCCCTTCCAGTCGCAATCCAGCACTGGGAAATAATAATAATAATATAACAAATTTAAATGTGTACATCCTGTTCTAAACAATACTTTTATATATACTTATTAATAGCCATGTACTGTATTACTATTATTTATTTATAATTGAATTTATGTTTGTGGAAAGCCATTTCCTATATATAGCATGGTATGTGACCACATTCTTCAGCGATTAAGTTAAACCATTTTTTCATTACTGTACCATAGTGCTTTGTCCGTCACAGCACATTTTTGTACAAGGCTTCAGCTCTGAGAATAATAATAATGTGTGTCATGTTTAGCTGCATGTGGTTATCAGAGCTCCACCAGCATATAAGAAGCACACATTGGGGAAAAACAGGATATCCAGAATAGCAGCACTTGATGGGCAAATCCAGCTATTTTGTGGCCAGAGGCCTGTAGTGAACAAAAGGCAGCGCTTGTGTAGAATAATACATGTCAGTCGTCTTCAGCCCACTCCTGCTTTGAAGGCGACTGTGGACGGCCAGTGTGCGCTGTGCTACTATATAAAAGACTGTCGATTCAAAGGCAAAAAAGCCTCAACTATTTAACAGCGAGTTGTGGGCTCTAATTATGGGAAATGCAGGCAGGAAAAAGTGGCTTTGGGGTTTTTTAGTCCGTCTGTTTGTGAGGACGAGATGCTGTTTATTGAAATATTTTCAGAGCTAAACATAGACGACTGTCATTATGGACGGTCTCGAATACAGTGCGTTGCTATTCCGCAGGCTAATGCACCACTGTGAGGGCTGAAACTGGACTTTGGCGTCCACATCCTCAGGAAGAGGTGGTAGAGTCATGAATCCAGAGACACAAACAGCACTCGGACCACCAGTCTTGATTAGTTAAGTTTGTTGCTTATGTCTGCTTTACAGAAATTTACAGGGTCAGGTTATGCTAATATCCCATAATTGTTTGCGTTCAACTGGAACTGAGAGAGGCTCTGTCCCATTTTACCCCCTTCAGCTTTTATCACCAGTGACATGGTTTTGTAAATATCTTGGATATGGTAATCATTTGGGCAAGACATTACAGACATTTTTCATTCATTTTTTTTTATGCATTGGTAAATTTTGAGATTTGGGGCTATTTGGCTTTTACTAGTGGAAAGAAAACATGTTAAATGTAATTTTAAGTGTTTAATTTACTGCACTTTATTTGCATCTGTGCCAGTTACATACATTTAACCCCCCCCCCCCCCTTTTTTTTTTTTTTTAATATACTGTTGAAGTCAGAATTATTAGCCCCCCTTTGAATTTTTTTTTTTTTATATATGTCCAAAATGATATTTAATAGAGCAAGGACATTTTCACAGTATGTCTGATAATATTTTCTCTTCTGGAGAAAGTATTCATTTTATTTCAGCTAAAATAAAAGCAGTTTTTTAATTTTTTAAAAACCATTTTAAGGTCAAAATTATTAGCCCCTTTAAGCTATATTTTTTTTAGATAGTCTACAGAACAAACCATCATTATACAATAACTTGCCTAATTACCCTAACCTGCCTAGTTAACCTAATTAACCTAGTTAAGCCTTTAAATGTCACTTTAAGCTGTATAGAAGTGTCTTGAAAAATATCTAGTCAAATGTTATTTACTGTCATCATAGCAAAGATAAAATAAATCCGTTATTAGAAATGAGTCATTAAAACTATTATGTTTAGAAATGTGTTGAACAAAAATCTCTCCGTTAAACAGAAATTGGGGAACAAAAATAAACAGGGGGGCTAATAATTCAGAGGGCTAATAATTCTGACTTCAACTGTATATATTTTTCTCAATTTTTTTCTCATGGACTGAGACAGAAATTATCACTTTAGAACTTGCATAAAATGATGAAAGATCTATTTTATTCTGACTGCTGACAGTATTTTCAGATTTTTGCAGTGATGAGAAGATATGTCAAAATCTGTAAAAAATCAAAAAGAATCTTGATCTTGGCTTGATTAAGTGTTCATTCTGTTCTGTAACAATATTTGGATGTATTTTTCACCCTCATATTAAGGAGATGCACTTGCATGTTAAATCAGATAATGGCTCATTTGCAGTTTTAACCCTTATGTACTGTTGGGGATTTTTCATCCACTCTGTGGTGATTGTGTGTCTTAATTTGGCCAAAACTTTTTCTGCGTTTCAGTGAGCAGAATGATTTTTGGTGACAAATCTTATTTTGACACATATTTTTAGACAATGCTTTAAATTAAAAAAAAAAAAAAAGCAATACACTCTGGGCAAATTTACTACCCTTTTGTTATGTTGGGTATGAAAACATTCACTGAATTAAACCGCTGTAAAAATGCATTTTCTTTTTTTTCTTTTTTTTGCATAAATCTGTTAATCAACCTCAGTTCTGATCAAAACTACTAAATTGCTAAGAAAATTACAGGATTTTTACTGTTTAATTGCCAAATTCATAAATGATGTCACTGATTTTATGGGGAAAAAAACACACACAAAATGACATATTTTCAATATAAAAAATAACTGTGGATTGAAGTTGATTAATTTTCTTTTTTTTCTCCCTAATTTACTGCTGGTGGCTGTTTTTGCCCCATTGAATTCCATTATAACCACATTTTTTTTATTACAAAACCATGACACCATATAATCATGCATTTCTGATTGTTGGTGATTTTCCCTGTTGGGAAGAGGTCAAATTTATAATTTTACTCTTGATCATCAGTAACCCATTAAATGCACCATCAAATGTGGTTATAATGGAAGTCAATGAGGCAAAAACAGCCACCAACAATAAATAAGGGGAAAAAAAAATAAAATCTAACAATGCATCAAAGCCAGTGTTGTTACTAATCATACACATGTCCAAGAAAAGGTGAAAACAAATCGAGTCAACAATTACTTTTTATATTGAAAATACGTCATTTTGTGTGTTTTTTGGCCAAATCACTGACATCATTTAAACTTGGCAATTAAAGAGTTAAAATCCTGTAAATTTTCTAAACAATTTAGTAGTTTGGATCAGGATTGAGGTTGATTAAATGCAAAAAAATTGAGGAAAAATATTTATCTGATGCAGTTTTACAGCAGTTTAATTCAGTGGATGTTTTCATCCCAAACATAAGGGTAGTACATTTGAACAGTGCACAAGAGTTAAACAAAATTTCTGATAACTTGTAATGCTAAAAAAATTGTAAATTATGATATAATCATTCAGCTCAGTGGGGAAGCTACTATTATTATTCATTCATTCATTCATTCATTCATTCATTCATTTGCTTTCAGTTCCATTTAATTTAGTATTAAACACTGGCAATACTATTTTTAATACTATGATTACTGTACCATGGTATGCCACAATATTTTTTGTAAGTTTATTAGGTTGCCCTTGCATGAGTTGTTGGTGGAATTGCCCATATCTAATTTCAAAAAACACCCACAAGTTGAGCAGGACTTTTAAAAAAGTGCCTGAATGCATGTAAGTGAAAGTACAGTAAGTGTACATTAGAGCTGTTTGAGGACTGGAGTGCTGAAAGCAGTCTTTGTGTGGGTGTAGAGCCCATCCTGCGCCCTCCCCGCAGCCGCGGTGCCCGGACCCTGTGGTGGCGGATCACAGTTAATAACTATGCGGTTGGCTGTCAAGAGCACTTAGCATGATGCTGGGCAGGCAGAACCCATGAACAGAGCTTCCTCTGGCCCTGTGTGTGTGTATGTGGTGTGTGTGCCCATGCAAACACCAGTATCATGACCTTAAACCAGAGGAGGAGAAAAAGTTGCATGTGAAGGTGTTGAGATTGTACTTCAACAACTCTATTTGAAACTTACAATGTTGTTTTGAGTTCAGGATGCTTTTATAGGAGTTTTTGATGAGTCTTACTAATCGGTATGCTGGCGTTTAGTATTTTCTGCAGCAGGCTGTTTACTTTGAAACACCATGAAACCAAGGTGTATAGAACTATAATTTGCTTCAGCAAATACATTATTTGTTACAATGTAATAAAAAGGATAATTAACTGATCAAATTAGACAATCAGTTAGACCTTCAAAATACACATTATTTATAATAATAATTATTGTTATTATTATTATTATTATTATTATTATTATTATTATTATTATTATTATTATCATCATCAATATTTTAAATAATTTATTTATTATTTATTATATTTAATTAATTATATTTATTTATTATTTATTTATTAAGGGATATAACCATAAAAAAGAAATGTTACTTGTTTCTGGTTAATTTGGACCCAGGTATGTTTGGAGCCAGTTTAGTTGTGAAAGATACTGTGTACAGTTTTGTAATTTTTGTTACTTTTGAATAATTTATTTCAAATTTTAATGAGAAAATGCAGTAATACCACAGTAAGTATTTATTTATTTTTTCATATTCACTCATTAGCAGGAGCTGTTGATCATATGCAATATGATTTTAATCAGGGCTGGGCGATTTCGCCTAAAATCAGAATCTCAATTAATTGAACATTTTAACTCGATTACGGTTAATGAACTATTATTTGATTTATTTATTAAACAAGTTTTGTACAGTAAATATGCTCACATATTACAAGAGAAAGATTTTTTAATTGAAGTGTGCATTACTTTATTTTAAAATAATTGAAGGAAACATCTGCTATCTATGATTATGTACGTCAACGTCAACGTTGAACAACTAAAATTATAAAACACACATTGCCTAAAACTTATAAAAAGTGAAAATACTGTAAATAACCTGCACTTTTGGAAACAAAATTTATTATTTTCAATGTAAAATTTTTAATATTATAAGTAGAAAATGAGCAGTATCTCTTCTAAATAAATAACGTATATTCTGTAAATAATATTTTAAACATGTGCATTTCTTGAGTCTTCTGTAAACAAATATTTTAAATGTAAACAAGAATTTTATTGTAATGGAAAATGTGCTGCGTGAAAAACTTGCGACGTGTAGTTAAATTTTTTGAGAGATGCAACCTCATGACGGCTGCGCCAGACCATACCCGTTCGATGCAGAAGTATAAAGTAGCCTTAACAGAGCGGGGTCATGTGACTGCACACGTGGTAGTGAAAGTAATTGAAAAAATTGACCTGGAAAAATTTGTTCAGTTATACGTTCTGAATGTCGATTTCGATTACTTTTTGATTAATCGCCCAGCCCTAGTTTTAATTGAAAAAAATAATGAATATTAAAGCCCAAAACTCTATTCATGTCATGATTTTTTCAGTTTTTCTTGGCTAAAATGTAACTATACATTTGTTAGTTTTAAAGCAATGAGAAAAAGACCACTATACCAAAGATACAAAATACTAACCTCTCTCCGATGTGTGAGCTGTTACTCTGGCCGTCATTTACAAAGATCCTTCTGAACAGTGAAAACCTGACTGAAAACCTGACTTTTATTTTGTAGTCAAACAAAGCAAGCTACACACTGTCTGTTTGGGATTCAAAGTCCAGCTCATCTTCAGGCGTGTAGATTAGATAAAGGCACATGAAGACAGGGATACCCGGCCTTCAGCTGTTTGCTTGCTCCCATTCCTAATAGCATCTGATCCTGGAACAGATAACAAGGTGCTTACGTTGCATTGAGGAAAAAAAAAAAAAAGCTAAACAAACTTGACATTATCCATTCAACCGCTGAGTTTTGAGAAGATATTTTGCTTGAATTTTGAGTTCAGAAGACTTAAAAGTTTTGTTAAGCAAGTGTTCTCGAAATAGCTTTTGGACTGCCGTTTCAGGGTCTGAGAAAAAAATTTAATGTTTTTGTCTCATCGATCATAGCTCATTGATCCCTTCCACACCTTTCTGCAGTACACTTTTCCCAAATGGCTCTATTGGTTTCTGCTGCACAGGCTGTCAGTCAGCGAGCTCCAGGGCTCCTGTATCAGACTCCCTTGGGTGGTGGCTGGAAAAAGTTCCCCACCGTAAGGCCAACAAATTAGATCCCAATCAGTTCGAAAGCCCCTAACACTGCTTCTAGCCAGACCCCCAAGCCTGCGAACACAAGCCACCTTGCAGCTCTGATTCCACCTAGAGCTGCACAAAGCAGAGACAGCATTGGCCTTGTCCCTGACGAGACCCCTGAGCTTACCGCCATTCCTTTCTTCATTCCCCACACACTCTTCCTGAGAGAAACCAGGTGCTACAGAGGCTGGAATAGAGTTGGCTGTTCTTCTGCTTTCACCCCTGGAAATGGTATGCCATTTCCCACTACTTGGATCATTTGCACTATCACCTTTCCACTTGCTTTTTCAATTTCTTGCTTCCCAGTGTCAAGCCGACAGGGTGTATTTTGAATTCATATTAGAGACGTCAAAATTGCACTGTGCAAATTATTGTGGAAAATGCACAGCTTGGTTTGCCAAATGGGCAGTTATTTGTGAGAAATTTAGATGATGTTATTTCTGTTGTGTAACTAAGAAAATGGCATATAGATATGTTTTGCAACTAGTAATCGACTTAATATATTTAATTTTTTGCCAAAACTGGGTTGAGTCACTTTTGTTTTCAGATCATTAATTACTGTTCCCCCAAAAATGAAAATTCTGTCATCATTTTCTCACCCTCCACCTGTTTCAAACCTGTTTGAACACAAGAAGATATTTTGAAGAATATTGGAGGCCACTATTGACATTCAGTATTTTCCAAGAGTTTTCAGAATATCTTGTTTTGTGTTCAACAGAAGAAAGAAATTCATAAACGTTTAGAACCACTTGATTGTGAGTAAATGGCTAAACATTTTTGGATGACATATCTCTAATTGTGAAACACATATTTACTGTGCAGCTGTGCAAAAGTCAAAAGACAAGTACTTTAAATATAATTTCAATGATCATACATGCAAAATATATATCACATCTAATGGTTAAATCAAGTAGTTAAACCAGTAATGGATTTAAAATCTGTGTACTATTTTGTTTTATAAAACAGACATTTATCAACTAACACTATACTGAATTAAAATCAGGGAAAAAGGTTTTGAATATACTGTTATTTATGGTATCACTACATTTAACCAATATTTGTTAAATTATAAATCAGAATAATTCATAATCAAATAACCTTTTTATTTTATTTTATTTCAACATTGATTAGAAATTATTAGAAATTGAATTTGAGTATACTATCTGTAAGACCATATAATTTGGGAATTGTCATTAACTTATTAAATTTTGAGAGGATCATGTGCTTATAATTTACCACAGCCAGTCCCGTATTAGCTAATCGTGACCCTCTAATCAAATCGCTTGCAGCTAGCTCTCTGCAACTATCACATGGTTGCCCACTGAAGCTAAGCCGGTCAGTACCCGGAAAGAGACCACATGGGAAAGCTAGATGGCCTCCGGAAGTGGCGTTAGTGAGGCCAACAGAGTCCGCTCAACCTGCGGTCTGTGTGGGTCCTAACGCCCCAGTATATTGATGGGGACTCTATACTGCTCAGTGAGCACTGAGGTCCTGACTTTCTGTGATCGTTAAAAATTCCAGGATGTCCTTCAAAAAAGTGTAGGGGTTTAACACCGGCATCCTGGCCAAATTTGCCCACTGACTTCTGTCCATCATGGCCTCCTAACCATCCCCATATCATATTGGCTTCATCACTCTGTCTCCTCTCCACCAATCAGCTGAAAAGTTTTATGTAATTTTAAGGAATTATTATTATTTTATGATTCCTAAGTTACTATATATAACCACAGTCTTCATTCCACATTTATCTTCGTCTGGAAGAAATCCCCTTTTCTCCCCTTCTTCTCCTTTTTTCTCATAGTTTGGGTGGCATGGCAGCTCAGTGGTTAGCACAGCAAGAACACCATCAGCTCTGGTCCTCGCCAGGCCGGTTGGTGTGTCTGTGCAGTTTGCATGTTCTCCCCGTGTCTGCGTGGGTTTCCCCCGGGTTCCGCGGTTTCCTCCTACCATCCAAAGATCTGTGTCATACGTAAAAGACTAAGCCAAATGGGCACTTTGTTTAGCTCCTAGCATCAGTATCTTACCTTCTCAAATTAGTTCACCTTAGCCACTTCAGCTGGAGAGTTTTTGAGATCAACCTGAGCTCAATCTCCCCTCACGCTCAGCGAACGGAAGGGGACCTTGGGCTCGAGGATCCCTTGAGCTCAGGGCTCTCTTCCAGGGCAGCAAGCCAAACAAGCTTATGATAAATCATCAGCTAAGTGTGAACTCTTGAATCATTCTATTTCAAAGAAAACAAACTTAAACGTTTACAGTAATTATTTTTGACCCCTACAATACTCAAAATACCTTTTCTAAAAAAATGTGTTATTAAAGTATTTTCAAAGTTTCATTCCCCTACTAATAACTAGGGCCAAACAGAATCTGCAGACATTTTTTGCTATTTCTGCTGAGAATTTTGTAAAAATTATCTGCTGATTTATGCTGAATGATTTTGGGAATATCATAACTAAAGATCTGATATATGAAAAAAAAATAACTTTTTATCTTTTATTTAATGTTTTTGCATATCCAATTATATCCACTTATTTGGTAAATTAGGCAAGTCTCTTAAATAATATATCTACAAGACAGAAAATATTACTTTACAAACTATTGTAAGTAAATCATGTGAACATTTTCATATTAGTCAATATTACTGAAATTAATTTTAAAAACAGAGTAAATATACATTTGCACACATTTACACAAGTAAATAAATAGACTTAATGATGGGCGAGACATCTGTGGATTTCTGCGCACACAGATTCTCTGTGGGCCTACCAATAACTATTCATTTTATATCTTTTGCAAGTCAAAATGGACCCGAATACATTATGACATTTAATGCAGTGATTTTCAGAACATAATGACTCCAGTTAAAATCTGCAAATGCATCTTTGTCATATTTATGTGATGTAAAGTTATTTATGAACTCTATTTGGCCACATTGATTGTAAGTACGAACACTGTCACCATAAATGATCCTGACAGTTTTCGCAGGCACATTCTGAACAATACAGTGCAGCTGATTATAAACTTGGCAGTTAGTCAAACCCAAAAAATTTGTGTAACCATTTTTCAAACTAAATGCCATATTGTCAACTGAAACCATTTCACTACGAATGGACAAATAGATCACCAGATGTGTGAGTTATCAAATTAAAAGGTGAAATGTCAGAAATGTTTAGAGTAAAACTTATAGTGGCATGACACATGCCAAAAAAATGGACGCCAGGTTTATTCTCATTACTATTCCTTATTGCCACTCCAAGATTATGTTTGTCATTTTCTGGACCACAATCAAGACTTTTAACACTTGCTTAATTCTACATTTCTTGCACAAGAAACAATTGCATTTTCTTTCAACAACCATAATAGCTATTCAGTGTCACCACTCATTGAATTCATTTTATTAGATATATAATGCTCAACTAAAGTCAAGCTGTTTGCATAACCATTAATGTACTTGCTGATGGACTCCACCCTTCATCTGAGAGTCTTTATCCTCTAAATAACTTGAAGGCTATTAAGTTAATTAATGGCACATGGAGAATGAGGATCACCCAGAATCTCAGCCTCATGCAGTTTTTATCCTATTGTCTTAATTCCTTGGTATTCCTCCAATCTGGTTCCGGATCGGGCCAGAATGCCAAATACCTCTGTTCCCAAAGCAGGCAGATCCAACGATCATGTATTACTTATTCAGAGATTCCATTCCTTTTAAACACAACTCTGACTCCTCCCTCCCTCCTCAATCCTGCCAACATCTTTTTTCTCTAATGAACTGTGGGTATGTTGTCATTGTCCAAGAGCTGAGTGTTACTCCCATAAGAAAAACGTGTTGGGAGCGAATAGATGGTGTTGAGCCAATACATAGCAAGAAGGCACTGCTGGGAAGTGGAGTTATCTCATGTGGTCCATGAGATGGAGTACCAAAGAAGAGGAAGGTGTCAAGAATGTGAAAGGCTAGGTAGGGAAAGGGGGTCTAACATCACGGGGGGAGGGCGCTAAACTGATCTGGTTTGCGCTCTGATGAATATATCTGTATGTGATTATTTTGACAGCAGTTATAAACCCATAAGGCCTGGCCCCAGTTCCTGCTCTTGTTGATTTAAACCACTGAGCCCCATAAATAATGGCTGATTAAGTGGCTGCGCCAGCTCTCTTAGCCCAATTTACCGCTGCCTGGGTCTGAGCGCTGTGGCCCTAAATGTGTTCTGCATTAGTATTACTGAAGAGGACTGGGAATGCAGGGCGACTCGTCCCTTTGAGCTGAAGGAAAGAGGATTTAATCGATTTAAAAATCTTTTGATTATCATTTGAATAGGCTGAAACTGTGCATTGATTCTAAGGATAAGGAAAAGAGATAATCTTATGTTGCAAGCAGTCGTAAATATGTCACGCTAAATAAACTCATTAATTGCAAAAGCCTGGTATTTATAGATGCAAATGCATTTACTTTTACGCTAACTGCTCTGTTTATGTTTTTGTCTGTTTTTTTTTTTTTTTTGCATCAACACCCCAAATGCCATTGGTGACATACAGGAGAAACTAGTGTTGTTGGAGGATTGTTATTTAGGATGCAAAATCTTTTTATTTATGTTTTTAATAATTTTGACAGTTTGATTACCCAGCTGCCAATAGTGACATATATGAGCAGTGTCATTACTAAATTGATGTCATATATAATTTATGAGGATTTTTTTATTATTATTTTAAAATTATTGTTTGTTTTTGCTGTATTTTTTACATTTAGATGACTTTTGCCCATATTATTATGCTCATTCAGGGTAATTTTACATACTAAAAATGAAAATCTTCTTTGAAAAGGTTCATGCCCAAATGACAAACTTGATCCCAATTCTTCCCAGGGTTCTTGAAAATGACTAAAAAGCACTGTATTTTTCATGCCATGCCAGTGGTTGTCAATGCTACTTGGTAGAGAAACATTACACATCTGTGCACATGCACATTCTTCTGTGGTTCTATAAAATTAATATATTGATGCCTAAATTCAATTGTAGTATTTCCAAAAATAATTTGCTGTTATTACTGCACCCCTAATACTTTATATATTTTCTTTATTATATATTATTTTTAAGTTCGCATTTACAGTTGAAATCAAAATTATTAAACCACTTTGATTTTATATACATTGTTTTAATATTTCCCAAATGACGTTTAACAGAGCAAGGACATTTTCACAGTATGTCTGATAATATTTTTTCTTCTGGAGAAAGTCTTATTTGTTTTATTTAGTTTAGAATAAAAGCAGTTTTTAATTTTTTAAAACCATATGGAGGTCAAAATTATTAGTCCCTTTAAGCTATATATTTTTTCGATAGTCTACAGAACAAACCATCATTATACAATAACTTGTCTAATTACCCTAACCTGCCTAGTTAACCTAATTAACCTAGTTAGCCTTAGTAAGCCTTTAAATGTCACTTTTAGCTGTATAGAAGTGTCTTGAAAAATATCTAGTAAAATATTATTTAGTGTCATCATGGCAAAGATAAAATAAATCAGTTATTAGAAATGAGTCATTAAAACTATTATGTTTAGAAATGTGTTAAAAAAAATCTTCTCTTCGTTAAACAGAAATTAGGGAAAAAAACAGGGGGGCTAATAATTCAGGGGGTTTAATAATTCTGACTTCAGCTGTATATATAAATGTATTCATGCTATTACTGAATATAAAGAATCTAGCAGTTTGTAGTATAGCCTACTTTTTGTTAGGTGCAAAACAAAAGCTTAAATTGAGGATTGAAATGCTTAAGGAATGCCTGGCATAATTGGATTTTTTTTTTAAGTAAAAATAATAGTTGTTGAAATTTTAAAGAACATGAAATTAATCCCTAAATTATGCAACTTCACTTTTTTTTTTCATTAATATTTTTTTATTCAACTGTAAACTCTCAGACTTATTCTAATGATATTCCAGGTCAGATTTTGAGTATTACGGCTGGCCTCTGAAGTGTGAGAGCTCCCTCCAGCTGTCACTTATCCTCTTCAACAGCACAGCGATTTGGCGAGCGGCCTTTCTGACAAGGGAAGCAGGCACACCGATGGTAAGTGTGCTTTGAAATTTCATTTCCCCCTCTTTAGTGGGATAACATTTCACCACTTTAGATTAGCCACCCCAGGTCCCATCAACACATTTAAGAGGGCGACCTCCACCTTCCCCCTTCACGGTGCACAGTGAGACGTCTGAGATGACGGCGCTGTGTTAACCTGGCCAAGGGCAGCATAGCAATAACAAACACAGGATCACAGAACCACTGCGACCCCTGACCTCAGAGCCCTTGCCCAACACCACACAGATTACTATCAAAACGAATGCCTTTAAAGAACCAAAAAAGGCAGGAGGAAAGAGATGGTCCCAAGCTAGGAAGTATTTTATATTGTTTTGTTGATTTTTTTTTAAATGAATTGATTTCATGCAAATGTAACCATAATTTGAATTTGTAAAATTTAATTAAGGTAAAAATGTGCACATGCAATTTTTTTATTTCTCTAGTAACGCTAAACACTGACTAAACCTTAATATCTATTTTGACTTTTGGATACTGTGTGGTTTGTGGCCAAACACTGTTGCTGTTTTCTTCAAATCTGTGATACTTTGCATTAAAACATGTCTCTTTTGCATGCCACTGAGTCATAATTGTAAATGAACTGAAATGTAGACTACAAACATGTCACAGAGAAAGAGAAGGATCAAGTTCTGTGGTACTGCTCTGAGTCGAGTCTGACAGGCTGCTCTAGTCCAGAGCTCTCAGACCTGATTGAGGTTTTAATAAGTAAGAGTAATATGACCTGGCTCCAGTCCCCATTTCTTTCTCTCTCTCTCTTTCGCTGTCTTTGTATTTTCCCTGTCCTTTCACTCAGTGTTTTAGTGCATCAGAAACACATAAATCTATTCCAGCTTTGGGAACATACACAGAGCCAGGGACGATTTTGAACCGAGAAGGTGGATCAGTGATGTGTAATTCTGCTATGTCCCTCTTTAACAAACACGTCAGCGTGTTTTGTCATACAGTTCGACAGAAAACTCACCTCATCTGAACAAGAACTATTTCTGGGTTAGCTTCACTGAAGTTCACCAATAACAAACACAGCCATCAGTTTGCTACCGAAAGCAAATCATAAATCAGAGTCTTTGACAGATGACAAGCCAATCGAAGACATTAGCGGCCAATGACTTGGTTCTTCATTGGTGAGTGGCAGTAAATGATTCACGCTGAAGTGTCCTATAGTTCCGCCCAGTCGTGAAACCAAACTTGTGTAGGCCGCTTGCTTTCTTTGATTGACTAAACCGTTCTTCTGCCAAACTGCTGTCAGCGAAGGCTGGGAGAGTCTGAAAACTGACTGATGAAGAGTGAAGCAAGTGGTGAGTAAAGTGGGTAAGACTGCTTTATTTTATACCTATTTGTCTAAATATTTGGCTGAGGATATTTGGTTAAACGTTTTGAAAAGTGTTCTCCATTGCTTTAAGAGTGAATCTCACATTTACACGTCTTTCACTGATCACTGTGGCAGTGAATTGTTTTGTAACTCAGAGGGGTGTTTGAGATGTGTGACTGTTTGTGGGCTTCGTTCTTAGGAATTTGTTTATTGTCCTGGTCACAAGAACCAAGAAAGTGGACTTTGGTCCCTGTTAAGCTAATGACGACACAAATAGCATCAGCATCAGTAGCTGTAAACAACTCCCATCCGTCCGTTCCATCACCTACGTCCCTGAGATGAACCATTGATAAAAGCCTGTTCTCCTTGAGTGTGGTGCATTTGTCTGTGTAAATGTTGATTCTTTGTCTAGACATCTACTGGCCTGTCTGTTCCCGTGCTTGCTGTGGATTTCCTATAGGGATGCAGAGAAAAGGTCCAATTATCTTAAGATTTCTCTCAGGTTGAATTGTTGGGATTTAAAGATTACGTTCTGAGAGGGGGTAAGGGATGGGGTAGTGGATGGCTGAAACTGATTCATTTCTAATGCTGCACTTGTAAGAGTCAACCCAAAATTGGTTCAAACATGGAAAACTCAACTGCTGGGTTGCAATTTTAAATTATTTTAATTAAATTGTTTAATGCCACAGTTGAGTTAATTTGACACCAAGTTGATTGAAATAACTCAGTGTTTTAAAACTGTAGCATCTGGTGAGTTCAGTTTTAAGCTGCTACAAGTGTTGTTTAAAGTGTTTTTTTTTCTTAAAAGAAAAAGGCAGAAATAAGTTTAAAACGGGTTTATTTATTTGTGCACAATGTGACAAAAAAAAACAAAAAAAAGTAGTAATAAAATATACAATGGCAAATATTGTTGCACTGATTAAGTTTAGGTTGCAAAAATTGATATATATCTGTATATGTAATGACTAATGTTTAAAAATATTTTATTAATAGATAGTTTTGTCTGTTTTGACTCAAATTCTAGCAATGATCATGTTAAATTATTCTTTAACTGTATGTATGTATATATATATAACCCCCCTTTGATTTTTTTTCTTTTTTAAATATTTCCCAAATGATGTTTAACAGAGCAAGAAAATTTTCACAGTATGTCTGATAATATTTTTTCTTCTGGAGAAAGTCTTATTTCGGCTAGAATAAAAGCAGTTTTTATTTTTTAAAAGTCATTTTTAAGGTCAAAATTATTAGCCCCTTTAAGCTAATTTTTTTTCCGATTGTCTACAGAACAAACCATCGTTATACAATAACTTGCCTAATTACCCTAACCTTAAATGTCACTTTAAGCTGTATAGAAGTGTCTTGAAAAATATCTAGTAAAATATTATTTACTGTCATCATAGCAAAGATAAAACAAATCAGTTATTAGAAATGAGTTATTAAAACTATTATGTTTAGAAATGTGTTGAAATTTTTTTCTCTCCATTAAACTGAAATTGGGGGGAAAATAAACAGGGGGGCTAATAATTCTGACTTCAACTATATATATATATATATATATATATATATATATATATATATATATATATATATATATATATATATATAATATTTAAAGCTTTTATTTTTTTTAGTTTATAATTACATGAACTACTTAGATATTAATTGTAATGTAAATTTAGTAAATGTTAATATTACAATATTACAGATGAGGGTTTTGCAACAGTAAAAGGCATTTTAAGCGCTTTTGATGATAATTATATTCGTAATACTTAAATATATAGTTTAAATACAAACACAGACGTGCTATTTAGCATTCAACCCCCCAAAAGCAACAGTATTTAACCATACAATATTTAAAGCTTTTATCTTTAAGCAAGGGCTGTGAGACCATCAAAACTTCCCCACTGCACACCAATAGCGCAGTCTCCCCTTGTCCACAAACTGTGCTGTGATTCTTACCTTCAGCACAGACCTGCGACGTCCATTGACGAAGCTCCTTATCGGTTGAACTTGAATAAATTCATTAGAAACAACACTGCGCGAGTCATGTTGTGGGTCAAAAACTCATCTTGCCCCACAGACGTCCTGGTTTTCATGTTAAGTGGGCAGATCACATTCTTAAGGGCCCCTCCTCCGCTTTCAAACGCTGGATCAATTTCTTTTCACTGTGTTTATGTTATCATTTGTAAATCTTACCAGAACTGGACCATGAGGCACAAGGGGGAACTCATACACAGTCTAATGAAGTATTTACAGATCATTCCAACTGTCAAATACTTTTGCCCAATGACATAGTGCAGAGTTGCTCACGCTTAACAACTCGCGTTTGCTTTCCATAGCCCTGCATAAATGTCTCGGGTCAGGCGGATTTCATTTCAGGTAAATTCTAATCCGTGGACCTGCAGTTTTGGGTGATTTTCGGCTCTTAAACGAAATGATTTGCTGTTGTCTTTACAGAACATTTAGTCTAGATCTCATTCCCGCGCACAAATGTTACTCCGTGCGAAACATTCCTTCAAGAGACCATAATAAATTGGTAAGACAAGCAAAACATAAATTATGGAACATAGCCTATATGTTTTGCAAGACCGCGTGTATTGCACATGTTTTTCCCCCAAACAAAACGTTATGAATGCTTTTTAGGTTAATTGTCATGTTTGCATTTTTGTTGTGATTTATTTATATAGAATAATAGTTAGTTAATAATAATAATCATTATTATTATTATTATTATTATTATTATTATTATTATTATTATTATTATTATTATTATTATTATTATCTTAGTTGTTCTTGTTGAATTACGTTTTCTTAGGAACATCTGAACAAATTTTCCACCACAAATTTAAGTAGAACCATTAGAGGGGGGAAATACGGGGAATCGTGACCTCTGAGTGAAAGCAATTTGTTCCCTTAATTCCTATTACACTTTCACTTGAAAACAAATGGGATTAAAGTATATATTTGGGATGCTGTTTTATTTCATGCTAAATTTGCCTACTATTAGCTGATATGATAGACACCTTTAATAAATTGACATCGCTCGCCAGCTACTTTTATTTTCGTCTGGTCCAAATAACGAAATCAACACAACGCAAGAATTAAGTATTTTTACTGAAAACTTCGTTTGTATGCTATTGTATTGTGATTGCACTTGCTGTGTAAATGCATATAATTTTAGAAATCACACTTTTATAATAGATGTAAAGTATTTCGGACGTTTTACAATAAAGTAACACTGTTTTCCAAACTAGTACACTGTACATTTGAACTGAGTTCATCGTTAACTAGAGCTGTCAAGTCTGAAAGCGCTGAACTGTAAGACCAAACACAGACATTTTTTAATCATATATTTATTCTTGTGTTTTGCAAGACAGTCCCAGAAATGTAAGTGTTCGTTTTGTTCGTCTTTTCAATGAAAGGGCTGGGAAATAGCACTGTATTGTGGCTGCCATTATGCAACATGCAATGAAAAAGACTAATTCGTTCAGGCCTGTCATGTGGCATGCGCAGACTGCAGAATATCATTGTAAAGGCGATTTAAAGCTTTAAGCAACATCGAAATATTCTTGGCGTTGTAATAATCAAAACTCCAATTAAATGATTCGAGACTCGTTAATTTACGATATGCATACTAATGTCGGAATTTAATTGCTGTTATTAAATTAATAATATCGTGGAGTAATATGCTTACAAATATGGTTATATTTAAAATATTTTCAAATGGAATATCATACTTTAATTTACATTAAAGTTTACATGCAGTGCAGGCTGCTTAAACAATTGCCCTGATTTACTGTATGTATGTGTATATATATATATATATATATATATATATATATATATATATATATATATATATATATATATATATATATATATATATATATATATATATATATAGATATATATATATATATATATATATATATATATATATATATATATATATATATATATATATATATATATAGATATATATTAAAGACACGGTGTGATAAATGGTAAAGCAGTGAACATAATGATTTTACTATGATTGTCTAAAAACATTTGATAAAACAAAATGCTCTTGATAATATTCGTTTATTAAATAATTTTTTGAAAATTTAATTAAATCTTTTAAATGTCATTTTCCCTTTATAGATTGATTGTCACCGTTGAGGATTGCTGTGGTACACCTGGTGTTTTATCTACTCTGTGCGGGTGGGCTATTTATTATTATTATTATTATTATTATTATTATTATTATTATTATTATTATTATTATTATTATTTTAGCCGCTGTATGAATTAATTTATTTATTGAATCGCCCCACCGTAATCAACACTTTGTATGAAAACAAACACTAATTTCAATACAATTCACCTCTGGATTTCTAGTGTAGTGTTGATTCTGTCCAGTAGACGATGCTATTTCCACATTTACTACTCAAAGACCATGCAGTCAACCTAATCAGCAATGACCCGAAAGCACTGAAAATTTTTTTAACACAGTCACAGACATAACTCAGAAATAACGATGAATGTTTATAATTCGAAAATATGCAAATTTTACATTTGGCCGACAATGTTGGTTTAAATCCATTAAATATTTTAAATGTATGTTGATTTGCGGGACCAAACATTTTTTTTAAATGCCCTAAATATTTTATTCTTTGAATTTAAATTAGATTTTCAGTGTAGATCTGCATAAACTAGCCATAAGTCTTTGTATTATTTTAAGGCGTTCAAAGTGACAATGTCTATTAAACACATTTCTCGCGCGTTATTAAAATCGATAGCTTCTATTAAAGCTTCAATAAAAATCTATTGTTTTAATGAAATGTCGCTTGATTCAATCAGTTTAAGACGTGTGACGTTATGATTTAATTCGAAACAGAAGCTTCGCACGTTCCAAACCTCCACGTAATTATTGTCATGTTTTATAGATTCATCGGGGAAACTGCATCTTTTCAATTATTTACTTTTTCAACCTGAAATGTTTTCTTGTTTCTGAAGTCTCGGGCATATATATTTTTAATTGTTTCACGGTTTGACTCTTTCTGCTTGGATGTTGTTTTGACTCCAAGTATAGCTAATTTTAGATCCCCAGTTACCCAAGAAATGGAAAAGAGAGAGCTCATGAGGTCCCTAAGATAGATGCTCAAAAAGGCTTTCCAAATTAAGCCAGAGTTCAATAATTTAAGTGTGCTTAAAACACCACGTTTTTGCGTGCAATACTTTTACATCAATTAGAGAAATCTTCCCGTACGTATACTGATTTTTCACATTTTATTATTTGTTCTATTTGCATCTGCAGTATCAATATATATATATATATATATATATATATATATATATATATATATATATATATATATATATATATATATATATATATATATATATATATATATTATTAATGATACAATTAATACCAAATACAATTAATATTTATGCTTAATTAAGCTTGATAAATCGTTTAGATATCTTAAATGCTATATTAGCCTTTTTTAATAATAAAACAATTAACATTTAGCAGAGGCACTGAAATAAAAAAAAATCATGAAAGGGTCATATAAGTAAAATAGGCCTAACTTCTGATGATTTTGTACATATGCGTTCATAATACTGTAATGTTTAAATATTTAGTGAGTTATATCTAGCCCATCTATCTTTTCATTCATTCATTCATTCATTCATTCATTCATTCATTCATTCATTCATTGCATGTGTATCATATATATTTGCTCATCTCTGAACCTGCTGCTTTGTGGCCTATTGCGATAAAATATTAATTTTCTCACGGAAGTTGTGTTCACCGAATAGCACAGTTTAATTTTGCATTCAGATATAACAGAAACTAAATTCATCGAGGGAGAAAGAGAGAGCTCGCGCGCCATCAGCGTATAGCCTGTGTTTTTCTCTTTGAGAACACGGGATGCAATATGCAGCTAATTATAATATATCTAATCGTTTGGTTTAAATTTTTCAAATATTAAACATTACCAAAATATAAGGATTATTGTTTTGTTAATCATTATTTTGGATCTTTATTTGCCTGATTGAATATTGCTTAGGATAAGTAATGCGTCGTTTTTCATTTTCCATACCGTATTCGACACTTTATAATAATAATAATTATTATTATTACTATTGTTATTATTATTATTATTATTATTATTATTACTGTGCTTATTATTATTTGTATTATATCGGTTTCCATAATATTATGTTATTTAACGATTTTTGCATTCTTAATAATATTGCATATGGTTAGTGAAGTTGTGGAAATAAACAGGCATCTGCTGAAAACAGAAATTTAGCTGATGGGAAACACATTGTTCTTGTAGATGTTTTCATTCTGTCAGGGGCCACAAACTTATATGTCACTATACATTAAAAAAGCCCAGATATATCTTTTTCATGATTTATTTATAACTAGGTTGGTCAAATTCAGAGGAACACATTAAAAACTAATATTAGAATGTTCTATGTATTTATATAATGTATTATTTAGTCTTCATTAGCAACCCAATTCCATGTTGCATTTTACCTGTCACGCAACGCTGCAACACCATAACCGTGATCATTATCTTATATTATAATAGTAACGAATGAGGTGGGATAATCAGCCAGCTTTCGCTCACACACCCCAGAGTGTCTCAAAGCAGCAGAACAGCCAACTGCATACACACCGTTGTGCACTTAATGAGCTCTCGTTAAACCACTTTGGAATAAGGTAAGGGACTTTATGAATAATCTAAATGTGTGCATGCATTTAAATCTTGATGTGTTGCAGCTTATATGTGGCTGTATGTGAAATACTGACAGAGGCCATAGCTGAATAATCGCACAGTTTTAAGTTAAGAATTTGTTATTAGAAATTAGTTATCTGTAATTAGAAGTTATATTATTCCTATTTCCTTTTACTGAGCATTTAAGGTTGAACTTTGACAGCTTGTAGGGGTGATTTGAATTTGGTAAAAACATTGATGAAGGCAGCGAGACCCTCAAACCTAAATCAGAACCATAAGCTTCATGCAAATGTATTTTTATTCACAAGAATCGTTCACTTTTTTGGACACCACCGCAGCAGAGCACACTATAAACCGATTTAAGTCAAGATTTCAATTCTGTAAAGCTTACAGCTTGTTGAGATGGTGTCATTTGCGCTTTCAGTTGTCCTCTCCATTCAGGACCACCAAAGAGTCTGTCACCTCTAATGTGCTGTGATAGAGAAATCGACCATTTCGTTAAGACAACAACTCCGCTATTGAGACAAAAACTAAATCCGCTACATTTTAAATTTAGAAAGTGCATCTTCCATCATTTCCAAACAAGGTTTTTCCATTATTCGTCTTAACATTAACACGTAAACCCATCTGTGTATTTTTCTCCTCTGGTTTGCACGTTGCATATAGCCTGCTTTCTATCTTAGAGTTAATTTTGCACATTTAACTTACAGTAACAAAACGCGCTATGTTCACATGGCGATAAATGCATTAAAAAGAAGAGATACCGGTGTGTAATTGATCTGAAACAACGTCTTAATCGAAATAAAAGCGATTGGTTGGGCGAATGTCAAGCCAAATAAATAAGTGTTAAAACAGAAGTCAGGTAAACAGAAGTGCGCTTTATTGATAACTTATACATGGAATGCATTAATTACTTACCTTGGACAGCCCCGTCCCTCCCTCCCTCTCTCCCTGTCACACTTCCACGTTTGCTCTCCAGTCCTCCTCCCCTCCCACTCCCACTCCTCTCTCGGCTCTCCGTCAGTCCGCGCGCCGCGCAAGGGAGAGATTGAAAGTGACACACTCACGTTGTTGCTCTTGAGATTTTACGCCGCTCCAATTGGTAATGTCCGCATTGTCCAAAGTAGATAGCCTAGGTGACGTCTGTTTTTAGCTTTGTTTCTCTTTGTGTGCGTGCAGCAACATATACGGACGTGTTCAGATTTTGATGCTCTCTTTGCGCCCGCTGTTCAGGTTTTCGTTTCTGCGACGGACACTCGTGATTCAAACTCGCGGGTAAACGGTGAGCAAGATTTTCAAAGACAGTCGCAGGTCGCTTGTCGGAAACTTCTCGGATCTCTGTGCTCTTGCACCATCCTATCTCGAGCACTCTCTCTTCATGCTGTCTGTCTCCTGCTACCTGTACCCCTCACCTTGGAGTCTCTCGGTTCCAGTGGCTCGATCACAGCGCACAGTGCACGGAGCCCAAGTGTCCAACACCGAACCCGTCCGTTTACAGTCCTCCACGAGGCAGCGAGAAGCCCAGCCCTGGATTCAATACTTTTAATCAATGGACAGAGCCCTCTCAACGGCCAACCGAGGTACCGACACGCCATAAGCAGTAAGTGCAACAGAAAATACTAACTTTCGTCTCGTTTCATCAGATGCATTCATAATAGCTGCTATACTCTAACAACGGGTGCCCATTGGAGCTAAGTAGCATCTCTGTTATTCTGGAGATAAATTAAGGTAAATATTGAGTTTGAATGTGAAAGTAAATTATTTCGGGTCTTTATAAAGAAAATGCATATAGGCCTAATTAAACAGTTTACAAGGCCATGGCTGTTTACACATTTACGCTAATAACATACTTCTCTTGCAGGAACTTTGTCTTGTCATATCCTTCATTTAAAAAGTAACAAATGTTGAAGTAACTGAACTTGTGGTTGACGTGGAAAGGGTAAAATGCTAAATGCAATAGTCGAGAGGAAGGGATTCGCAATAATTACACTAGTAACAATTGCATTTATTAAGCAGTCTAATAATAATAATATTAATGGTTTAAGATTTATTTATGCATATTTCATTTTTAAATATAATTGCAATCCACGAATTATAGGATAGTACATTTAAATTTAAATGACATAGTCAGGAAAGTTTACGATAAGAGCAACCGGAGTTGGCTAATACACCTTGTGCACCATTAATCGTGTGGAAATTTGAATAATGATTTTGTCTTTGAAGAATAACCTATAACACATTTTTTATATTCTGCAAAATTTAAATATTTAGGCTATATAATAAATCAGATCGTCAATTTTCTCTGAAATGTAATTATTGTTCTTTTCTGACGTGTTTAGGTTTAAGGTATAGATGATTTAAAAAGAATTTTAAGCTTATTTGGATTTTTGACATTTAAACCATTAGCTAAATAATGCAATATTATGAGACATTATCAAAGCATTTTCAAGGGGACATGTTTTTACTTCACCCATAACACGATTAGGCCTTAAGTTTAGCTTCACACGTGTTTGACTTTTGTCTGTGGTCTCGTCGCCCTCACGTCGTGTGTATGTGTGTGTATGTGTGTGTGTGTGTGTGTGTGTGTGTGTTATGTGAAGTCCATGTTTTCATACATTCTAATTTGATTGCCTAATTTTGTAATAGGAAGAAGCAAATGGCATATTTCGTATATTATTATAAAATGAACGAAGACCAGAACAAAAACATTGTTATTAATTGTTAAGTGTGTCAAATAAATGTTAACCTTGACGAGCTTCATGATTTTTAACGTCAACATTTCTTTCCTTTCACAATAATATTATAATGCTACTTCTCCATGGTTTTAAAGAATGTTTTCAAATATAGTAGGTCACGTTAAAAGTATCGAGACAACATTGTATTTGTAAATAACTTATTTTATGAGAAATACTATGCAGGCGAATCGGAAGCATTAGAGCGGACATAATAAAGTTCTATGGGTGTTTTATTTGTGCAAAATCACTGTTACACTTTGCTGTTTCAATGCAATATAACAAGTGTTTTTAAAATGATTTAATTAAATTAAGTTTTGCATTTATCAAAATACCCCAAAAGCCGGATATTCCAGCTCAGAATAAACCAGAATAGTACAAATAGACAGAGTATTTGTAATATAGGTTTGAGAGATTTAAATTTATGTCAGACCTAAAAGTAATAATTCGACCAATTAAACCGAACCAGAATTTCCCGCTATGACAATACTACATAGTGTTCCTCTTTAAAATGGCACAAGCCTTTGAAGTAATTGTGATTTTTCTTTTACACAGAGTCTGTGGATTTCTTTAACATTAGGATGATGGAAGTGAAGCGAGCCGTCTTTGCTTCAAGTAAAAGAAAGAAAAAAAGGCATCTCAAAATTAAGTCATGAAATTGCTATCCTTCTGTTGTCGAAAACAATACACATTAAATGGAAATTGAACCACAGTCCATAAGACAGTTACACTTATTAGACTCTCAAGTAAATAGCTAAATGAAAAAAAAAAAAACGTACACTTGATTTGTTATTATATTACATGCGGTATTTTTCCCCTGTCAGTTCAAACTCCGACTTATGTATACATCGCTTTAAAACATTATAGCAATGCATTTGAAGAGTCACTCACAAAATCATGTCTGTGCAAGAGGGAGGTATGGTTGCTATATATCTGCCATCAGCGTTAGAGATCATTCTGTTTCTTTTTAAAGTTACACTGATGTATCCATTATTCATTTGAACAAACTTGGCCCCCATAGCCAGCGGAGACGTTTTTTTAACCAAGACCAAAAGGAAAAACAAAACGTTAATTAGTCTCCGTAACAGAGAGTCTCTATACGTCTCAGTAATTTTGCAATAGATGGAGTCCTCTAAGGATACTTTAATCTCGCGCTTTGGGGAGCCCATCAAAATGGATCAAATCCAGCATTCAATCATCTCATGTTTTATCCAGCCTTACCTTCAGGGAGAATTCAGCGCCAGAACCTTTTTACTTTAGCCTGGAGGCTACTTGTACTTGCTAATTCTTTTGTTTAATACATAAGACACTTGACTCTAGAGCTGTATATAAGGAGCCAAGACGAGAAGGATTTAAGTTTTAGATAGGCTACTAATAATGTACAAATAAAGTGATTTTTAAAATAGCCTCACGCAGCGAGCAACCTCTTTAGTCCATAGGTGCAATACAGTATTGTATTATTGCATTATTATATGTCATTCATATCATATAATCTATCATTATTTAATTAGCTAATTTATTGAATTCCGACACAACTTGTAGTTCCTCCTGACGGCTTAAATCTGCGGATGCTGCATTGATTTACGTGCAGGGTTAACAGGTGTTTGTGTGGTAGCTGTTTTTTATGTTGTAGTCTACTTTAGAAGAATTGAAACACTCTGGCTAAACTCTGGCACGCAAGACCAAAACTATTAGTTGAGTTGAAAAATATTAATTCGCTGCAAATAGCTCGTCAAAACCTATAGGTGCAATTGGCACGTCATTCATTCGTTTGCTTTTCCGCAACCACACAAAACTGGTAATGTCTCAGTAATAATAATAATAATAATAATAATAATAATAATAATAATTATTATTATTATTATTATTATTATTATTATTATTATTATAACAAATTAACTCATATACATAGATTTACGTATAACTCTCGAAACCAAAACACTTTTATCGAATAAGTCGAACAAGTTCGGTAGGCCTAACAGTTCGGTAGGCCTATATTCCTCTCCTGTTTTTTTCACAATGCATTTTAATAGATTGACTAGAAAGTCAATTTGTGGATTGCTTCCATCAAATCTTGGCTGCGATGAAATTACCCAATATAGATATTATTAATTCAATTCATTTCCTAATATCTCAGTGTCACAACATAAAACCTATACTTTAAAAAAATGTAATCTTGAAACAGCAGAAATAAACATTAAGAAAACATCAAATTGTAAGTCGGGCTTATAAATACTGTAGCTATTCAATAAACTTAAAAAAAAACCTTCTATCTATCATTAATAGTGTTGTAGTCCCATTTCAGACAAAAAAAATTTTAATTTATGTTCTTGAATCTTTCTTGAATTTGCAAGAATGCATTTTTGTTTTTACCAAAACCTTTTTAATTTTTTTTTCGTATTTGATAAAAATACAAGACCACATGTCTAATGCATGTATATAAATATATATAATCTCTGCATACCTAAATCCATACTGACTCTTTGTGTGTGTGTTCATATGTGTTTTATAGCCCTGCTCAGTGTAGTCTACCATGTGTGATTTTTGTGAGTCAATGTGTGGTCCCTGGAAGTGTCAGAGCAGTGAGCCTGCTCTGTGGTTTGTGTGTGTTGAGTGTTTGTGTACACTTGTGTTTGTCCGCCTTTGTCTATGTGCGAGTCAAGAAAGCAAGAGATTTAGGGAGAACATAATAAACTGCTGCTCACTCTTTATCTTTTACTGTCTAAGATGTTTATTAGCGAAATAAACTTGCTCCCCGGATAGTCTGTCGCACCATCTCTTCATATCTAAATCGACACTTTTTTTTCGCGCAAGTCACATTTGCCAACTCAGCCACAATGTAATTTGTTTCTTTTCTCTTTTGCAAATCTATTCAGTTGTATCTTATGGACACTTATTTGCTTCTTGTCTAAATTGTCTCATATATTTGCATTGAAAATATCCAAAAATTATAATGCGAGAAAACTGGTTTCATTCAAAATATTATTTGATATTGCTGAATCAACTGATTTACCAAACGTAATTTAATGGGTTAAATCAGGTACAAATTGCTTTATTAATTTACATTTGACTTTATATCTATATCCAAGGAAGTCCAGTATTGAGCTTGTGCTACTATGTATATTTCCAGTGTAATCATCTGTCTTGGTTACAGTTTGATCTACCATCAAATTCATGGGTGATAAGCTGCTATCTATCTGTTCTTCCCTTCCCAACGCACACACCTGTGAGACACCGAGGGGCCTTCAATACGAATCCCTCAACCATCTTCAGCTGCTTTATCTGTACCCTGACTGAGCCGATGCTTTAATAACCCTGCAATAAATGAGTATCACAGCCCTATTCCCTGGTCAATAAGGTTAACGCCTTAGCATGTTGTCAACACAAAGATACCACCAAGTTCTTTAACAACGCAGCTTTATCTCATCGCTCATTTGCATGCACGTCTCTATTAGTTGTTATTAACTGTTATCGGGTAAAGGGCTTTTATTACTCTGAGCTGGAAAACGTGCAAAAAATGAGACAATCTTGTGTTGTCAAACAATCTTTTTCATTCCTTATTCTATTAATTTTCCAATCTTCTGCCTTTTTCCCCTTTTCTTTAGTCTCTCAATATTCGCTCTTTCCCTGTGTGTGTATAGGGACTGACAGTGTGAGTATAGTCAGATCAGTAGTGTGTCGTTTACTGCCCTCAGTTTCCTGTGTGTGGTACAACTGGCAAAGACCATGCTCATTGCCAAAGAAAAGAGTACAATTGGGAACGTTCGTGAAGGAAAGTGCTGAAAATGTAGATCGTATGCTTTAGAAAGGGTCTCTGCAGTGTGGTCGCCGTAGTTTGGAAATTTGAGTCTCATGGGATCGGAGTTCTGTTCCACTCCCTCGTCTGGCTTCTCTCATCTACTTCTAAACATAACAGTCATTAGTTATGTTTGTAATGTGTGGCTGCAAGCATTACAAATAAAAACCAAACCGTGTATCTGGTTGTGAATACCTGTTGGTGTAGCATTGCAGTGTAGGTGCTGTGTATCTTTCACTTGCATGCTGTGAGTCATTTATCAGGAAGGCTGGTTAGCATGTATGCTTTTTATCATTGCACAAAAATGCGTATTGGTAATAGCATAAGTAGTGTATTCTCTTTAAACTTTTGCAGTTCTGCTATTATTTACCTATTATTGCTGTATGCAATATTTTTATTTAAATTAAGATTGTGATTTAATTGTTTTATTTTATATTCCTTATACATGTATAACACATATATACAGTGTTGGGGAAAGTAATGCATTACAATATTGAGTTACTCCCCCAAAAAAGTAACTAGTCGTGTTAGTTACTTTTTACGGTACAGTAATGCGTACATTACTTTTCAGTTAATTTTGCGTTACTTTTTATTACCTGGATGAGGCTTGATCTCATTCGTTTTTTTATCCTTTCTATTTTAGTAGAGGAGTTTAGCGATTTAACAATGCACTATATAACCTAAACCTTCATTTACCTTTAAAAAAAACACATCAAAATCTTAGGATAATGTTATCTGAGAACTTCCTGGCCCCGGAGCTCTACATGCCATATATGCAGATTATTAAAGTTTAAAGCAATGTGTTTGTACTATTTGTCTTAAGTAAAATCATTGTACATTGAGACAATGCCCTTTTCTTCGATGTGTTAAAATAATGAACACATTCTCTCATTGACTGCGTGATTCATTGTGACTACTTTAATTTTAATTCAGCAATATAATTTAAAAATTGTAATTAATTAAACATAGAAGTAACTCAAATATTATTACTTATTTTTAAAAAGTAATGCATTACTTTACTCATTGCTTAGAAAAGTAATTTTATGGACCCTTTTCACATTTCCGGATTTCTCAGTAGCGGAAGACGTCATAGCTGGGTAAACTTAGAGTGCAGTGAATGGGAGAGTACAACAAATACTTTTTTACAACCCTATTTGCTGAAGTAATAAAAGAAAAACTCCACGATGGTGTTAATAAGACTTTCAAAAAAAGGAAAAAAAATAGTGTGAGACTGATAACCGCAGAGGAGAGAATAACTTCAAATTTACTCTCAGACCCATAGACTCTGTATTAGAAACACCTCACATAAGCGGTAATTCATTTTTTGTAATTTGACACAAAGATGATATAATACATTCATAAATGCATATAAATGTTCATACGATTTTTAAAAAATCTAAATATTAAAAACTTTCAAGTATTTAAGAATATGATGACTGTTAAATGTGTCATAACAGTCTTGTGAAAAGGGTCCATTACTCAACCCTCACGTAACTAATTTGTTACCCCCAACAGTGCACACACACACACACACACACACACACACACACATATATATATATATATATATATATATATATATATATATATATATATATATATATATATATATATATATATATATTATATATCTAATATATATATATATATATCTATATTATACGTACAGATACATAATATATATTTGATTATTTAAATGAGATTCAGACTTATACATGTGTGTATGTGTGCATATGTATACGCATAAGTACACGTATACAGTTGGAATCAGAACTATTAAACCCCCTTTGAATTTTTTTTTCTTTTTTAAATATTTCCCAAATGATGTTTAACATAGCAAGGAAATTTTCACAGTATGTCTGATAAATATTATGTCTTCTGGAGAAAGTCTTATTTGTTTTATTTTGGCTAGAATAAAAGCAGTTTTTATTTTTTTTAAACCATTTTAAGGTCAAAATTATTAGCCCTTTAAAGCTATATTTTTTCGATAGTCTACAGAACAAACCATCATTATACAATAACTTGCCCTCACTATCATAACCTGCCTAGTTAACCTATTTAACCTAGTTAAGCCTTTAAATGTCACTTTAAGCTGTATAGAAGTGTCTTGAAAAATATCCAGTAAAATATTATTTACTGTCATCTTGACAAAGATAAAATAAATCAGTTATTAGAAATGAGTTATTAAAAACTATTATGTTTAGAAATGTGTTGAAAAAATCTTCTCTCCGTTAAACAAAAATTGGGGGAAAAAAAATAAACGGGGCTAATAATTCAGGGTATTAATAATTCTGACTTCATGTGCGGACTGTGTGTGTGTGTGTGTGGTGTTGTGTGTGTGTGTGTGTGTGTGTGTGTGTGTGTGTGTGTGTGTGTGTGTGTATGTGTGTGTGAGTGAGTGAAAAATTACATGACAGACTTAATGGTGTGATAGTTCATCAAAAACTGAAATTTCTGTTATTATTTACTAACCCTTTTTTAAAGCTAGAAACATGTAACTATTGACTTTCATAGTATTTGTTTTTCATACTATGGTAGTCAGTGGTTACAGTTTTTTTTAATCATTCTTCAAAATGCCTTCTTTTGTGTTCAAGAAAGTAACTGATAAAGGTTTGAGATCACTCAAGGGTGAGTAAATAGTGAGTAAGTATAATGTGTGATATTTATGTGAAAAATTTTGTGTGAACAATCCCTTTGATTATATTATTTGTGAACAGTCTCTTTAAAAATTTTAAATAATTTCTCTGATGAATGTGAAAAGGATATTACAGTGGCAGAGTTTATTTATTAGCAAGTCCTGCAGTTCATGCTTCATAATCTTCTAATGGTCCATTTCAATTTGGACACAAAGTAAAAAGTAATTTCATTCCAGTCTTATGCTAAAACAGAGGAAAAACACTTGTATTGATAAAGGCCTCTCACTACTAGTTTAGCAAAGGTCTGGATTAGATCTTGTAGTAATGAATTGTCCTCTTTTTCCCTTGAGTTCATGAATTCCAAAACTTTAAATTACACTAGTTTAATGCGAAAGTATACAAAATAGGGTTTTATAACTCATAATAGGCTTGAATTGATCTATGACAGCAGCTGTGTATTAACCAGAAGAAACTTTTTAGAGCGCCATCTCTGCAAATCTTCATACGTGAGTGACAGACAGACAAACTGGAGCTCTCTTTATCTACCCATCAAATATTTGGTGCTGAGGTGGAGATAGCGAGAAAGAAAAAGATTGGCATAGAGATTGGAAAAGAGATTCAGACAGGCTCTTGATTGGGATCAGAAGACTCATTAAAATCAGACAGGTTTGGACCTGTGAAGCCCAGTGAGGGAAGGAACAAAGACAAGCCATCAGTGTCAGATGAATAAGACCCGATAAAGATGCAGTTGTAGGCAAACATAAGCTCTTAGCGTCACCGATGGCAGTCAACGCATCAAACACAATGGACATTGTGTCCGTTTGCGGTTTCATCCTCGCAAGCATCTGAAACATCTCAAGACACTTTTGCTGAAGAGTTTTTATTTTACCCCTGGGACTGCAAGTCTAATGGACAGACCCACATCGCAGACGAGCTGTTAATTAAAAGCAGATTGGTTAGCCTCATAGAGTTCACAGTGATCTTACACATATACACATATAGCGGTGGGTTGTATCTGTTATATTTTAAGACCTTATCCGTTATTGTTACTGAGTTGAAGTGTTTTCAAACTTCGTGCCAGTTAAAAAAATCGCATGACAGAAATGAGAAGTAATGGCCGTATGTACACTCAGAGAATGTCCAGTTTTAATTGGAAAGCTGTGTTTAATGGGCGCTATTAATTTTGTATATGTATGCGAGTGTTTTCATAAGCATGCATGTCCATTGTTGTAGTGTATTGTTCACACTTGAGCTCTATTAAACTGCCTCAAAGGCTCTGTAAATCTCTTTCTTGTGTGTGTATGTGTGTACAGTGCGGACCATCAGTTCTTGTTCCCTCAGCCTAACACATTTCTTTCCATTCAAATGCTCTTAAAGTGTTTTTTTCTTCCCTCCCACCCGCTTATTAAACTTTTGAAAAGAATTCAGACACTTGATTTCTGGACCCGCATTAGCTTTTTAATCACGCAGAGGCTAATGTTTTTAATTTATTATTCATTTTGAAAATTTAGATCCAGCTTGTAATTCTCTTTGGACTTTTTTATGTTCCATGATGATGTTTTTCTCGTCAAAGCCAGAGAAATGAGGGATGTTTTCTGCATAACCACTATGAGGAGAATAGCAGAGAGAATGAGTTGAACTGAAAATATTGAATCTATCTATCTATCTATCTATCTATCTATCTATCTATCTATCTATCTATCTATCTATCTATCTATCTATCTATCTATCTATCTATCTATCTATCTATCTATCTATCTATCTATCTATCTATCTTCATTCCATCCATCCATCCATCCATCATCCATCCATCCATCCATCCATCCATCCATCCATCCATCCATTCATCCATCCATCCATCCATCCATCCATCCATCCATCCAACCCTCTGTATTTAGGAAGTGATATGCATATCAAAGCGCTCCAGTTGAGAGTATGTTCCAAGTCTTTAACGTTTGGCTTGGTCTCAATGCTCAGTCTGGCACTGACTCTGATGGACATTACCAATATTAAAGGTTTGGCTTGCAAACAAAGACCTCTTGACATTGTCCCAGTGGAGCTCCCAGTCGCTCAGATAAATGTGTTCAGACATCCATGTGCTTAAAAAAAAACGCACTCATGCATTTAATTTATAACTCAATTGATAAATATATTTCTAGCATCTTTGCTTTCAACAATCTTTTATAGAAGTTTAGCATTCTGACAACACATACGCTTATAAATGCTCATCTCCATTAGTTTCCATTCCCATAGACGCTGGAGCAGAACAAGACGCTGGGTCTCTGCTGAACTGTTTGCTGATTGTGTTGATAAGATGGCAACGTCTTAAACAATTCACTGTATTTCAATTCACTGGAGTTTGATGTCCATGTGTTATTGTCTGTTATGTGTGTAAAGATCATCAATAGCACTGTAAATAAATTCTTGCTGCCTGTGTATTTTATTTTACTCTTTTTTTTATCATTTTAGCGTTTCAGCGTTATTTCATGCAGTATTTTTAATTTATATTTTATATAATTTATTCTGCTCAGAATTGATTGACTGATTTGATTGAATGGCTTTTATTTTTGATTGACTGATTTGATTGATCAAGTAACTGATTTCTTTATTTTAATTAATTATTTTTATTATTGCACATTTAATTCATGATGTTCAATTGTTGCATTGATATTGGCTGTGTTTTCATTTGCTCTCTCACTCTTTCTCAGGTCCTTATCCTCTGGCTGGTGTTCCCCCTGTAGTGTGGAGGGGGATGGAGCGTGGTGGAGGAGAGAGTCCTCGACTGCGGGACAGTCCCGAGCGGCGTGGGAGCAGCAGCCCTGATATCGGCTGCCCTCCACAAAAGCTGGGCCGTCTAGAGCTCAACGGCAGTCCCACAGGTCACCGCAGTCGACACAATGGGGCCCCACAAAGACCTCTTAGCGGTAAGACAATCACAAACATTCCCATTATACAGATTATACGGCACTTTTTACATCATCTGAAACATGCTGCAACTTTCATTTCAAGGCAACATACATAATTGCACAAAGCATGTACGCATTTGGAATGGTGTTGATCAAGGGAGACACTATGAATATATTTGTGGCACATTCTCTACACGTCGTTAGAATAAATTCATATACTCTAGGCTTGACGTTTATGATTGTTTATAATAATTTGCATTCTGAGATTTTTAGCATTACATTTGAAGGATTTGTTGTGGAGTGAGTAAATAATAAATAGAAAGTGCAAGTAGCTGTGTCTCTAGGCAAATCATTGCAACTGTAAGAAATAGTTAGGGTGAAAGTCAAAATATGTGGCTTACTTTAAAGCTATTCATGGACATAAATTGATTTATTATTATTATTAATTACGCTATTTTGCTTCAGAGGTAATTAAAACTTTATGTAATTTTGGTTCTTTTGTTGTTGTTGGTAATTTTGGGAAATTGTACACCTATGAATGAAAACGGCTTAAAATAATTTAATTTCACATAAAAACACCACTGTATATTTTTAAAACAGTTGTTTGTTTGTTTATTTATTTGTTTGTTTGTTTTAATAAATAATGCGGTACATTCCCTACATGTCGTTAGATTCGGTTTTACTTTGAATATATTCATATACTCTAGGCTTGTTGTTTATAATTGTTTATAATAATTTGCATTCAGCAAAATTTATTATTACATTTAAAGGATTTGTTGTGGAGTGAGGGGAAATTAATTACGTTTATTGTGTTTGCTAACATTTTTTTAGCCCATTGATAGCCCATTTACATCATTTCTGAATGAAATTTGACATATGTACCAAATGCGATTTACCTGTCAGGTTTTTTTTCTCCTCAACCAAGCAGTTTTGACTCTGTGCACCTTATAGTCATGCGCAACAGAAAATACAGAATTCAAACCTTTTTTTATTGAATTACTGTTTTTCTCAGTCTCTTTGGTGCATTTCTCACAACACTATTTACATTTGCACAACAGTTAATGCATTTCTCAAAACAATTAGTACAAACTGCAAAACCTAGTTGAAAACCTGCAAAAGCGTGTCACTTGCTCAAAATGGATAGCTCATTCCCCAAAAGCAAGTGTTCATGTCAATGAAAATGTCAGTGTCATCAAGATGAAAAGTCCTGACATCATTGTTTATGAACAAGATAGTCAAATGGCTTAGTCATGTTTTCATTATGACAGTTTAATCTGCAAATGTTTTCCAATGCAAAAAAGTCAGATTTTGGTGACACTTCCTGAACATGCTCAAGACAGCACTATTTACTATTTGCACAGCCATTTGAAAACTACAGTAAAGTTAGACATCGCTGCATTTAGTGAAGTATCTGAGTACAAGACACTGAATATGTATGTTTCACATTTTTACTGCATTTGCTTTTTACAATTCTAATATATTCACAGCAATGTGCAAAAGAATAAACACCCTTATTTACAACAAATATAAACTTTCTTTGAATAGCGCTGTGCACAACTGTAAACATTATTGCAGTACATATTGGAACTGAACCTAGAACATACACAGGTCTGTAAATCATTCATACAATTGTTCAATTTAGAAGACATTTTCAGGAAAAAAAAGATTTTAAAATTTTTATAAAATTTGTTTGACAGATTTGAACAAGTAGTTCAACATTTTTGTATGTAATGCTAGGCCCACACGGAATCTGCGCGCGCAGAATTCTGCAGATTTTCCGCAGAATTCCGCAGATTTCTGCAGATTTTTAGCCCATCATTAATTCTGTTTAAATGTGTGTAAATCTGAATTTATTCAGTTTTTAAATTACACGTATTTCACATATTAAGGTTTTAGTTATGAGACTCCCAAAATAATTCCGCAGAAATCCGCAGATTTTTACCAAAATTCTGCGTAGAAATTGCAAAAAACGTCCGCAGATTCCGTCTGGCCCTACTAATGACTCAAGTAATGAAATGAGGACTATTAGATTTATATGGAGTGACTATTCAGCATTCACAAGTTTAGTTAATTTTGACTGACATGGCATAAGCAAATGATAATGTTATAAAACTGAGAGGGTTGTATGAAAGCAATTGATGCATGTCCAAAAGTATTTGCAATGTGTTGGAAGGAATGAGAAACTGCTACTATTATGTGCACAAATGACTAATTGTTTTGAGAAATGCATTAACTGTTGTGCAAATGTAAATACACTGTAAAAAATGCAGGTTTCCACACAATTCATTCATGTTGTTGCCAACACAAATTAAGTTAACTTAACACTTTTGACAAATGTATGTGGATTGAACATAAAACAATTAGGTTGTCCCAATGAAATCTCAAGAATTGTGTTGTTTCAGCTCATTTTAAATAAGTAGTTTGAACCAGCAAAAAAATAAATAAAAATTTCAGTGTAGTGTTGTGAGAAATGCACCAAAGCCACTGAGAAAAACTGTCATTGTAAGCTGGTGAAATGTATACATTTGACAGAAGCTTTTGTCCAAATCTTATATGGCATACACATTTTAGCAGATTTTTCCTTGCCTGGGATTCAATCCCACATCCATAGCATTGGCGTCATGAGCTGTAGTAAATAATAGTAATAATTGCAGGCCAATTTCACACTAACGTCTGCCACATTAGCACTACTTCAACAATTATAATGTTTTTTAATTAATGAGAGTATTCGTTATAGAATTAAAAAATAAGCACCATTTAGCCTGCTTCTCAATTTTAAAAGAGCCATCCACAGAGCATGATGCAGATCAGTTGAATCCCATACACCGCTGTAGTTCAGCTCCCAGGAGTTACTATAGTATCAGTGAATTAAATAGTGCTGTATAGACCTGATTTATTCCCCTTGGTCAGTTATTGACTGCAGTAACATTTGTGTGTGTCTGAAAGAGGGTCATATTGATTACAGTGATGCTAACGAATTGCCACCTACTGTACGATGGTGTGGCACAGCTGTGATTATTGATTGGCTTTAAATATGTTTTTAGACATGGGAAGTTGGCATGTAAGGTGGAAAATAACTTTTTTTTATTTCAGTATCAAGATTTTAACAAAGAATTCAAGCATATTTGTTTCTAATTTTCATTATTTGTAAAAGCATTGCAAACAGTCATCTGCTAAATTGTTTTTTGGTCTGACAAGCAACTTGTCAGAATACAGTTAAAGTTCATACAGTTGAAGTCAGAGTTATTAGCCCCCTGTTTATTTTACCTCAAACTTCTGTTTAACGGAGAAAAGATTTTTCAACACATTTCTAACATAATAGTTTTAATAACTCATTTCTAATAACTGATTTATTTTATCTTTGCCATGATGACAGTAAATAATATTTTACTAGATATTTTTCAAGACACTTCTATTCAGCTTAAAGTGACATTTAAAGGCTTAACTAGGTTAATTAGGTTAACTAGGCAGGTTAGGGTAATTAGGCAAGTTATTGTATAATGATAGTTTGTTCTGTAGACAATCAAAAAATAAATTATATTAAGGGGCTAATAATTTTGACCTTAAAATGATCCATAAAAAATTTAAAACTGCTTTTTGTTCTAGCCAAATAAAACAAATAAGACTTTCTCCAGAAGAAAAAAATAATATCAGACATACTGTGAAAATTTCCTTGCTCTGTTAAACATAATTTGGGAAATATTTATAAAGGAAAAAAAAAATCAAAGGGGGGCTAATAATTTTGACTTTAACTGTATATAAATATATACATATACACAACTACCTCTCAAAAAATTGAGGTCAGTAAGATCTTTTTTAAATTATATTATTATAAACATAAATATTTTAAAATATGATTGTAAAAAATAGTAATTGTAGAATATGAATAAATGTTATTTAAAATTAATAAATTATACATTTTTTAATTAATTACATTTTATTTGCAGAAGAATTCTATTTCAAAAGTTGCTTTTTAAATTTATTAACGAACATAATAGTTAAATCGGTTAAATTGTTTTATTGCATACACTCAGAAAAAAAGGTGCACGGTGGTACAAATTATGTTCCTTGAGGAACAGTTTTGTACCTTTGTAAAAGTTGTATGGTACAGAAAAGACCTCTTATGATACTGTTCTGTGCCTTGTATGATACAACTAAAATGAAGGTACACAATTGTTCTCATATAAAAGGTACAAAAGTGTTGGACAAGTCATTCTTGATTACAATATCTATGAAAACAAATATTATTGGAAAGGCAGTGATTTTATAAATAATTTCGTATTAAAAAATGAATCATCATTTAAAAGCATGTTTAAAGAAACTCATAAACATTCATTATTAAGTTCTATAATACAAAACAACTGGTAAAACATAAAACTATATAGTAGGTATTGTAAACTAAACATTTAAAGCATTTTAAATAATGTGTGATAAACATTTTTGACACTGTTAAGTTACAAGTGTCTTGTCACTCCGGTGGTGGTAACCTTCATGGATCAGATTTGTACTTTGATGAAGGTACAAGATTGTATCTCAGGTTTTCAAAACCAAAGGTACATTTTGGTTTTGATGGTACAAATCATGTCCTTAAAGGTACAAACTGCATTGGTACAAATTTGTTTCTTGGTCTTAGTACAATTCTGTCCCATAAAAAGGTTACTGTTCCAGTGACAAGTGTTTGTACCTTCTTTGGTACAACATTGTACCTTTGTCTTAGAGTGTACTATTTCTGCAGAATACTGAGTTACTGCTTTATATGTTGCTGAAAGTTTGTAAAATAACAGACAAAGTGTTGCCACATTTTTGACTCTAATTTACATGATTAACCCAGAAAACACATAGTTAAAAAAAATACTAAAATATTAATTAAAGTCACTTGTTCAATTTTTCTACATCAAATGTTAGGTCTGAAAGTTAGGAAATATAAAACCAGTCAGCAACTTCTCTGAGGAAATCAGTTTGCGTTCAGCAACACACAACTAGAAGTGTTATATTATATCGTCACTCACACTATATGATCTCTAATGTTATGCATTGAACCAAAATGTCATCAAGGTCAAGCTGTAATTCACCTTGACAGCTAGCACTGTGTGTAGCCAATCATATCAGACATAGATTAGATATTTTTTAAGGTCCAAGACCTTTAACAATGCATACTGTGTGTTTGTTCATGATCGTATGAGTATCATTTACACCTCTGAAGCCAATTGGATTTGACTAACATATCTATGTCAATAAACTCTTTTACTGAGAATTGTCTGGAACAGGTAGAGTGGGGAAAGTAGCCCCTGCTCTCATTTTACTAATCAGTATTTCTTTTTTTTTTGTTGTCCAGCCAAAGTATATCATGACGAATTTACTTGTGAAGACATTTGTACTGTATTTTAGAAAATATAATTAAACTTGAATTAAAACTAAATGCATTATGTACAGGTATAGTTTCTGCACTGCTAGCGTCACCTAGAGGACTAACAAAACTTCATGCACATTTAATTGAATCATTTATCAAACAGTTGAATCAAAATAACTTATAAATGTATAGAACAGTAGCATTTAAACCAACAAAAGACATAATAAATAATCATAAAAATAATAATCATAATAATAATCATAATATTAACAATAATAATAACCTGAGTAAAATAATAATGGCAGTAATTGTACACCTATGAATCTCATACTTACAGTGGTCAATAAACAATAAAATAGGTTAAGAGAATTTAATTTCACATAAAAATATCACTTTGGTAACACTTTCAGAACAGTTTTACAAAGGAATAATCTTTATTTATGAAAATAATAGCACAATTAATTGAAGTCAGATTAGGTTACTTTATACACAAAGGTAGATTTGGTTTGCAGTCAAGAACCCTCAGTTCATAACAGTGCCACACAAAAAAACTCACATAGTGACAACAAATGGACATAAAAATGTTATTATTATTGTTATTATCTGGAGTTCAACAGCAGCCTCAGATTATTTATTTTCATACTATTTTACATTTGCAATTGTATTTCTTAAGCTAATTATATATAAACTTTTGTAGGCAATGAACAATAAACTGGGTTATATTGATAGAAGTAATAAAAAAAATACCCATTCAGAAAGTTTTTATACAAATTTCCGAAGAGAACCGATCTTTAAAAAGACATAAATCAATACTAATATGCTTTCAAGATTTATATTATAAAGTTTATTTATTATTATTATTCTATTTGTATTAGTATATTCTTATTATTATTATCTGGAGTTTCAACAGCAGCCCCACATTATCTAATTTATGCTATTTTACATTTACAAATGTATTTATCAAACTAATTATACATAAATGTTGTAGGCGTTGACCATCAAATTGGATTATAATGATAGAAGTAATAAAAAATACCCATCCAGAAAGTTTTTAATACAAATTTTTCAAGGAACGATCTTTAAAAGAAAAACATCAATACTAATATGCATTCAAGATTAATGTTATTAAATGTATTATTATTATTATTATTATTATTATTATTATTATCTGGAGCTCAACAGCAGCCCCACATTATCTATTTTCATGCTATTTTACATTTACAATTGTATTACTTAAGCTAACTATACAGGGAGTGCAGAATTATTAGGCAAGTTGTATTTTTGAGGATTAATTTTATTATTGAACAACAACCATGTTCTCAATGAACCCAAAAAACTAATTAATATCAAAGCTGATACTACTTTGTAAGTAGTTTTTAGTTTTGTTTTTAGTTTGAGCTATTTTAGGAGGATATCTGTGTGTGCAGGTGACTATTACTGTGCATAATTATTAGGCAACTTAAAAAACAAACAAATATATACCCATTTCAATTATTTATTTTCACCAGTGAAACCAATATAACATCTCAACATTCACAAAATATACATTTCTGACATTCAAAAACCAAACAAAAACAATCAGTGACCCAATATAGCCCACCTTTCTTTGCAAGGACACTCAAAGCCTGCCATCCATGGTGAACGGATCAAAACACTGACAGAATCCATCAACATTGCGTGCAAGCAGCACCACAGCCTCCCAGACACTGTTCAGAGAGGTGTACTGTTTTCCCTCCTTGTAAATCTCACATTTGATGATGGACCACAGGTTCTCTATGGGGTTCAGATCAGGTGAGCAAGGACGCCATGTTCAATTGTTTTTTCTTCTTTTAGACCCTTTCTTGCCAGCCACGCTGTGGAGTACTTGGACGCATGTGATGGAGCATTGTCCTGCATGAAAAATCATGTTTTCTTGAAGGATGCAGACTTCTTCCTGTACCACTGCTTGAAGGTGTCTTCCAGAAACTGGCAGTAGGACTGGGAGTGGAGTTTGATTCCATCCTCAACCCGAAAAGGCCCACAAGCTCATCTTTGATGATACCAGCCCAACCAGTACTCCACCTCCACCCTGCTGGCGTCTGAGTCGGACTGGAGCTCTCTGCCCTCTCTGCTTCCAGCCACGGGCCTCATCAAGACTCACTCTCATTTCATCAGTCCATAAAACCTTAGAAAAATCAGTCTTGAGATATTTCTTGGCCCAGTCTTGACGTTTCAGCTTGTGTGTCATGTTCAGTGGGGGTCGTTTTTCAGCCTTTCTTACCTTGGCCATGTGTCAGAGTATTGCACACCTTGTGCTTTTGGCACTCCATTGATGTTGCAGCTCTGAAATATGGCAAAACTGGTGGCAAGTGGCATCTTGGCAGCTGCACGCTTGACTTTTCTCAGTTCATGGGCAGTTATTTTGCGCCTTGGTTTTTCCACATGCTTCTTGCGACCCTGTTGACTATTTTGAATGAAAGGCTTGATTGTTCGATGATCACGCTTCAGAAGCTTGGCAATTTTAAGAGTGCTGCATCCCTCTGAAAGATATTTCACTATTTTTGAATTTTCAGAGCCTGTCAAGTCCTTCTTTTGACCCCTTTTGCCAAAGGAAAGGAAGTTGCCTAATAATTATGCACACCTGATATAGGGTGTTGATGTCATTAGACCACACCCCTTCTCATTACAGAGATGCACATCACCTAATATGCTTAATTGGTAGTAGGCTTTCGAGTCTATACAGCTTGGAGTAAGACAACATGCATAAAGAGGAAGATGTGGTCAAAATACTCATTTGCCTAATAATTCTGCCACTGCCTGTATATAATCTTTGTAGGCAATGAACTTAAACTGGGTTATATTGATAGAAGTAATAAAAAAATACCCATCCAAAAAGAAAAAACTTTAAAAAGAAAAAAAGTCAATACTAATATGCACTCAAGATTTATGTTATAAAGTTCTTAATGTATTATTATTATTATTATTATTATTATTATTATTATTATTTTATTATTATTTTTATTATTATTATTATTATCTAACAGTTTTGCTTCTCAAATAAATTTGAGTATGTTTCTTTCTGTAAATCAACAAACATGCTGATTTCAAATGTTCAGTATACACTACATACTTCTGCATTTCCACTTTAGTTATTGTTACTTTACTGAACATCACACTTTTATGTACTGTACTATAAAGTAGTATTTCATTATTATGGTAAAAGTATATCCTACAGATTGCATAAATAATGCAAACAAATGACACTCATACATTCAGAATTCATATGTAAGTCCAGATATGGTGTTGATGCATATTACAACACGAAATTAAACAGACACAAACTGATAGAGGGCAGTTAACACTTACACACACTAAAATGATGTAGACAAAGACTTGCTATTATCTTACGTTGAAACCTTGCTCAAACAGAGTACAGAGATGAGCCCTGGGAGCAAGTGAAGGAGAGAGAGAGAGGCAGAGGGACTGCTGGGAGCTGCTGTGTGTTGACAGTTATATTTCCCTGTTGGGGGAAATTTCACTTACTTGAATTGGCACCGGCCCCTGGCCTGTAATTCACTCCATAAGAGCATTCTGAACTGGAAGCCAGGGTGATTAATGGAAAGGAAATAGAAATATAGGAATTGACTGATTAAACCATGGGGCTCTGGGAGCACCGTGCAAATGTATATGTATTGTATGCCGTGTGTGCGCGTGTATGCGTGTATAAATTAGGAGAGAGAGTTTTGTACTACTCCACTTTTATTAGTACAACTGGGATTTTGCCTAATGCTTTCAGCCTATAATTTCTGAGGGGTATTAATTAATAGTCCAGAAGGCTTTTGAGCACTTCACGGAAATTGAAAAAGCCAGCGCAGATACAGTGGGCTAAGTTAGGCCTAGATTAAAGGGATAGCTCCCCCAATAATGAAAAAATCCCTTACTATTTACTCACACTCAAGCGCTTCAAACTTTAATGAAATTTCTGAATGTTGGAACACAAAAGAAGATATTCTAAAAAATATTGGGAAAAAAGTTCCCATCGACATCCAGCAATGGCTGCTTTTTCCTACATTCTTCAGCTATGTCTTCCTTTGTGTTCAGAAAAAACTAGCAGTGACATTTTTGTTTTTGATGAACTATCCCTTTTACCACAGGAAGCTTGGGTGGGATGTGTGTGTGTTTTTTTCAGGCGTCATTAGGTATCTCGTACTATTTCTCAACAAACCGTGAATGACTATGCATCTCAACATCCCATTAAAACACGGGAACTCTGTACCCACTGAATCACTTGCCAACATATTTGACAGGTTAATCATGAACATTTTAACTAAAATGTTAACAAAGTCAACACTACTAAAATAATGTGTTAAGTTACAGCGCAATGAGCCATAACTCAAACACACTGAAGTCGAAAAAAAGTTGGCATATCCGTTGCAGGCTCGTGCAACTAATTTATTAAGTGACCCTGCCGTTAGCACGCAGGCCGTTGACTTGAGGAGATATCAGCTCAGCTGCCCTGACAAAGCTGAGGGAAGGCATCATAAAAAATGATAATTTTAATGGAGTGTATTGGAGCTGGTTTGATGGCTGGTTTGATACACAATCTGGACGGGTTTGTCCATGTTGACTATTTGCATGGGCTGTGAAAACCTGGGACAAACGATTGACCCTGGCCAGCTTATTCACATGCAAATGATGATCCTATTAATCATTAATGATTTCTAATGAACAGGCTTTTCTGGTGAACAAGACGTGGCGCTATACAAATAATGCTACGCTTAATTTAGAAATCAGCTGTGAGAGGGATTTTTTGTTCCTTTTTTCTAACATAATTTTTGTACTGTATACTTATTAATGGAGGTACTGGGGAAATATCATCAGGAGTAAGTCAATCTGCCCACTGGAAATAACAAATCTAGGAAAGGGATATTTACTTTTAGGTGAATTACATCAATGACTTTTTCTAAAATATTTGTATATTGTATGCATACTGTATATCTTTTCCAGCAGATATTAATGAATTTTTTGGTCTTCTCTGTTAGCTAATGATTTCCATCTCGTGCTGCTCTCTTGTATTGCAGGTTTGATGATTCCTGTCTTCTGCGTGGTGGAGCAGATGGATGGAGGCATGATCTCAGATGGAGAGAGCCGAGATGAACATGCTGAGTTTGTGCTGGTCAGAAAGGACATCCTCTTCACTCAACTGGTGGAGACTGCTCTCCTCGCCCTCGGCTACTCTCACAGTTCTGCAGCCCAGGCTCACGGTGAGTTCAACACTGCCCTCACATTTATTTACATCTGCATTTTCAGATAAACAACTTAACATTCAACTTAACATTACATTTACAGGGTGGGACTTTAAAGTTTTATCTTGATTTACTAAATCTGTCATTTAAAAAAAGTAGCTTCTTAAAACACTTAATTGTATTGAATGTGCACTTGCAGGCAAATCATAAAAGCAAAAATAAAAAGTTGTAGTAGATTAAAAAATTTTTTTTTATGTCTGTAGGGTATATTGTACACTACCGGTCAAAAGTTTGCGGTCAGTTTTTTTTTAAATTATTAATTTTATTTAATAATTTAACTAAAATTATTCTGTTCATAAAGGTGGCATTAATTAAATGTAAAAAAATGTTTTTAAAATTGTTAAATTGTTACTTATTGTATGTAGTTTCAAATTAAATTATTACTCCAGTCATTATTGTTTTTATTACTATTACCGTTAATAATAATAATAATAATAATAATAATAATAATAATAATAATAATTAATATTAGAGTGATTTCTGAAAGATCATGTGACACAGTGGGTATCGCCTCACAGCAAGAAGGTCTCTAGTTCGAGCCCCGGCTGAGTCAGTTAGCTTTTCTGTGTGGAGTTTGCATGTTCTCAACATGTTGGCGTGGGTTTCCTCCGGGTGCTCCGGTATCCCCCACAGTCCAAAGACATGCACTATAGGTGAATTATATAAGCTAAATTGGCCGTATTGTGTGTGAATGCAAGAGTGTATGGGTGTTTCCCAGTGTTGGGTTGCAGCTGGAAGGGCATCCGCTGCATCAAACATATGCTGGATAAGTTGGCGGTTCATTCTGCTGTGGCGACCCCAGATTAATAAAGGGACTAAGCCGAACAGAAAATGAATGAATGAATGAAATTATTAAATTAAATTATAAACTACATTTGAACAGTTATTTTATAGTGCAATAACATTTCACAATTTTCCAATTTGTACTGTATTTTTGATGTAATAAATGAAGCCTTGGTAAGCAGGAGAAGCTTATTTTAAAACATTTAAAAATCCTACTGACCCCAAACTTTTGATCGGTGGTGTATATGCACTCAAATGAAATGACATATTTGTTCAAATACCATTAATATGCAGTTATGTGTCTGACATCATTACATTCAACATATTGTTTAACGTTTTATAATTTTTATTATAATTACTATTTTTTTAGTATACTGAAGTGTTCAAAGTGCTCGCTAAAATGCATGCTAAAGTATCACAGGGAAAAAAATCAAACAATTCTAGTAATACTTTACAGTAAGCTTTAGTACATAAACGTGAATGTGTGAAATATTAATGAGATATCATTCAAAACCTTTATTTCTTTTATTTTATAATATTTATTATTTATTTAATATACCTTAATATTTATGCATAATTTTACTGTTATTTGTTGTTAACTGATGTTCACTCATAATACACTGATTCATGAACATTTATTTGATTTCAAATGTTAAAAAGTATTTATTTACATATGAGAACGAACCGAGATTAGTAAACACTAAAAAGTTTTGTTGTCAGTGAACTAAAACATGTTTTATTGAACTGTTACTCAAATTATCAATCTTACCCAAAATAATAACATTTATTTGTTAATACATAAGAATTAATGTTCTACTTTGGGTAAAATTATGGCCCATTCACACAAAGCATGTTAACTATAAAAATAACTGTCTCTATACTTTCATAAGGGTCCACAACCAAAATCATTGTATATCATCAATCTCTTATAAAGTGGGATCGATTCTAATTGTCTGTCAATGTTTTATATTTAATAAGCCCAAAGTAAATAATTCCAATGATATCATCCTTCTGTGGCATTATAGGTAGTTTGGTGTGGGTATTCTTATAGTTAGAGCTGCACAATATTAGAAAATTGCGATACTTTGTTTTTCTACGATATGAATATAATTTTACCAGGTGAATTGAATAGGTCTATTTGAAAAGATGCCATTCATTTAGGTAGGTTGGGATCAAGTCTTTTTCTATGCAGTGTGTTTGCATAAATGATAATAAATTACAAGCATACAGTGGAAGTCAGAATTATTAGCCCCCCTGAATTATTAGCCCCCCTGTTAATTTTTCCCCCAAAATTTTCTTTAACGGAGAGAATTTTTTCAATATTTCTAAACATAATAGTTTTAAAAATCATCGCTAATAACGGATTTATTTTATATTTCCCATGATGACAGTACATAATATTTGACTAGATATTTTTCAAGACACTTCTATACAGCTTAAAGTGACATTTAAATGCTTAACTAGGTTAATTAGGTTAACTAGGCAGGTTAGGGTAATTAGGCAAGTTATTGTATAATGATGATTTGTTCTGTAGACTATCAAAAGAAAATATAGCTTAAAGGGGCTAATAATTTTGACCTTAAAAATAATTTTTTTTTATTCTAGCCGAAATAAAACAAATAAGACTTTCTCCAGAAAAAAATATATTATTAGACATATTGTGAAAATTTCCTTGTTCGGTCAAACATCATTTGGTGAAATATTCATTAATTTATTCAATCATTTTCTTTTCGGCTTAGTCCCCTTTATTAATCAGGTGTCTCCACAGCAGAATGAACCGTCAACTTATCCAGCATATGTTTTACGCAGCGGGTGCTCTTCCAGGCGCAACCCAACACTGGGAAACACCCAAACACACTCATTCACACACATATACTATGTTCAATTTAGCTTATTCAATTCACCTATACTGCATGTCTTTGGACTGTGGGGGAAACCGGAGCACTCGGAGGAAACCCACGCAAACACAGGTAGAACATGCAAACTCCACACAGAAATGCGAACTGACCCTGCCGGGGCTTTAACCAGTGACCTTCTTTCTGTGAGGCAATCGTGCTACCCACTGCGGCACCGTGACGCCCAGAGAAATATTAAAAAAAGAAAAAAAATTGAAAGGGGGCTAATAATTCTGACTTCAACTGTATATAAACAACAGAGCAAAGATAAAAGTTAAATAAACATTGCTTTGTGGTTTTCAGTAAAGTCTAACAGTATTAACAGTAAACAGTAAAATAATATGGTTGTCATTGTGTAAATAATTTTTAAATAATAATATTAATAATGGCTTTATCTTTCAATATTTAATAAATAATCTATTCCTGTGATATGCAGATACGCATTGCGAATCGATGCTCAAACAATAAATTGTGCAGCCTAATTAGAATGATCATACTTTTTAGATCAAAATCTGTATTGTTACTGTTATAGTTATTGTGCTTGGTGTGTTGGGCTTTTAGACGGTTTACAGAACACACTGCACACACAGTATGCAAAAAGCAATACAGTGGCACTCTATTCCCGTCCAGCTCGGAGCTAATGTAGAGGCAGGCTTTGCTGGAGGAGGGTTGTCTGTGGAGATGTTGACAGGAGGATATACTGTTTTGGGCTTATGTGTCTGAGAACACTGAGGAGGAAGACATTTGTTCTACATAACCGAATCACAGACAGTCTGAAAATCGCATTAAACGAGAACAAAGGAAATAGCGAGGCAAAGAATGCGGTACTTTCACGTCACCGAAAGATGCGTGTGAACTGTATTTGTGTGTATGTGGTAACTTTGTGGGAATGCATATTTGTGTCTGCTCGAGGTCTTTGTACTTGCATAGTGTGTGTCCATTTTCTGTGTGTGTTTGTGTGTGTATAGGGAGAATGTTTATGAGAATGTGGGCCAAGGAAGCAATATAATGCTGCACTTTATTGTTGTACACATGATTGTCATCTCCCAGAAGATCCAGAGTTTACTTGTACTTTGTAAAATATGAAGAAAATTTAAAACAGTCATTACTTCATGTTGATCCATGGTAACAAAAGACATCACGATTTACTTCATAGGTTCAGCATTTGGCATTTGAGTGAACTTATTTTTTTATGTCGCTGTTGTGTTCACAGGTCACGTTCTGTACTGTGCGTCTGGTCGGATTTGATGGAGGGATATTATAGTTAACAAAAATGTAAGCAATAGATGTAAAATAAGGTGCACTTATAAACTTGACTTTAGCTAGTTGCTAGTAAAACTTTTTAATTTAATTTAAGTTACAAAAAAATCACTAAAACTAAAGTAAATTCTAAATAAAATAAACGTTATTATGCTTTTGAAATACATAATTAGACCTTATTCTTTGCTCAATCAATTTTATTAGATTTTTTAAAAAGTTTAAATATGACTTTTGTTGACATTTTTAGTAGTTTGAAACAGTAAATTACTGTATAAAATGTGAGTAATGAGCTGTCAGATCTTGATTTGTTATTGTATAGATTTATATTAGGGGTGTCAAAATTAATTGTTTTTTCAGTGCAACGCGATGCAGATGTGGACAATTCCGTATTTCATCACCAGTTATTACATACTGCTGTCATTTATCTCATATGTGCTATGTCGCGGTAGAATACTATTGGAACAAGGCGAGGGCAAGTAATTAAAATGCTCCAACTACAGTACTTACAAAGCAGACAACTGTGCACAATTCACTGCATGTGAGTTTGCTGGACAGTCTTTCGCTTACACTGAAGTAACAGCAGAACCAGGAGACACTATTTTACTGCTAGGGAGAAAATCTCTCTCTGTCTCTCTCTCTCTCTCTCTCTCTGTCTCTCTCTCTCTCCCTCTGTGTGTGTGTGTCTGCCTCTCTGTTTCTCTCTCACTTTGGACCTTTAAACTGCTGGCATGTTTGTAAGGTAGCTTTTCTTCTCCTTTATCGCTATTAAAGTGATACTTATTACACAGAAAAAAAAAATATTTCTGCAAAACTGTTGCAAACAATTTATATGGGTTGAATTTAAACAAGCAAATAAAATTTAGTAATGTTCAACTTAATTTGTTTTTTTAAATTCAACCAAAATAAATTGTTTACAATCACTTAATTTAATAGTTTTTAAATAAATCTAAGGAATCATCATTGAATCATTTTTTCAGTGTATGCGCAGCACATGGACTGTTACCACGCATTTTTCAGTGTTCGCGTCACTCATCAGTAATCAGCGCTGACAGTTTTAGAGCCAATCGCAGCCCTTCCTATTGAGCATGTGAACACAATGACCAATCATACGAGAGCTGTCACTGGGGTGGTACCTTTTCAAAAGGTATACATTTGTACTTGAAGGATCCATATTGGTACCTCAAAAGTATATATTAGTACCTACAAATTTTAAGAGGAACGCTTTTGTACTTTTTAGATACTAATATGTACCCTTGAGGTATTAAAATAGACCTTTTAGGAACAAATTTGTACCTTTTGAAAAGGTATCACCCCAGTGACAGCTCGCGTACCTTTATTTCTGAGAGTGTAGGGATGTAAGAACTCGCTCAACAATGCTCAAAAAGCAAGCGGAATATTATTTACTTTAGTTTATTTGCTATAAATGCTCATGATGTCTTCTGTGATTGTATTTGAGTTTTGTTTGAAACATTCAAAAAGATTGAGCAGGTAAAACTAAAGGTACAGTTCATATATCCAAGTGCTTGTATTAAAGGCCAAAATTGTATTACAAATAATATACTGTAGAAATATATATATTTAAAAAATTTAATTCTAGAATTCTTGTGTTGTAAAGAAAAAAATATAATTGTGTATGGAAAGAATCATCAATGCACCGTGATGCACTGAGATATCGAATTGAACCGAATCGATGACATCATAATCGTAACCGAACCGAACCATGAGACTAGTGTTGGTTTACACCCCTAATTTATATACATGTACATATATTAAATGAAATGCATATTAATATATAGAAAAAATACATATAAAAATGCACAAAGTAAATGTTAATGAAAACATTGAACATATTTGATGCTGCTGCATTTTTGAAAGTGTTTTAAAAACTATTACGTGAAAAAGGAAAAAAATAATCTTAAAGGCCACACTAAACCTGCATTTAAAAGATCATTTAAGTCAATAAAATGTCATCTATATACAGTATGTTTTTGTAGTGATTGTAGTTTTTAAAATTAAATACTGCGTGGTTGTGTTTGTGTGTGACTGCAGCTTGTTATTCATCAAGAATAATGCGAAATGAGCATCCTTTCTTTTTTATAGTAACAAAAACAGAAAAAAAAATCATGAGTCACTCGTAGGTCAACAGCACGTCTTTAAATTCACCCAAAGCGCCCTTTAGCGATTCCTTTGAAGAGCCAAAAACAGGATGAATATGTTACCCACACAGCAACTCCTTAAGCCATTCGCATAGTCTCCAAAAATACTGTTATGTGCTATAAAATTAAACAAGTATGCAAATTGATAGAAGCGGCATTATGATTGGAAAGGCAAAAAAAAAAAAAAATAGTCCTGTCTGGCCCACACAATGGCGCCACATCTTTGAGGAAGTCCCAGACACCGAAACATGAGAGGTCACCTCTGCACGATCACAAAAAAAAAATATCTAAAACACACAGAGGAGGACAGGACAGGACCATTTAGACTCAATATAGCCCACACACCCTCACGGCCATCAGAAGAGGCCAGATACTAAAAGAAACATGAAACATACGCTCACACATACTAACAACATTGTCTCATTATGAAAAACTGCACTGACTTCAGTTTGTTCCTAAAACGAGCGACAGAACGAGGGAGAGAGAGAGCTCTCCTCTCAAATGAATACTTTTTGTTTTTAAAGCAAGCGTTTATGTTAAATGAATAATTTCTGGCCTAAATTATACATTTTTTCCTCTGCGGTTCACAACCAAAATTACACAGAGTCCCATCTATTTTCTCCCTGTTTGAATTGTGTCCTGCATAGCTCTCTCGTAGTGGTATATTTAAGCTCCTCTCCCAGCACCGCTGCCTTTCTTTAATTAGCCTGACCAGTAATTAACTGGGAGATATTGTTTATTTCAATTATAAGGGTCTGAGTACTTTTATAGAATCATATGGACAGACCTGTACTTTAAGGCTTCAGACAATTAACAGTGGTGACGGATTACAGCACGAGCGCATTGTTGTGCTGCCACGTTTGACATGCAGCCACGGCGGGTCGAACTAGGGCAGTTTGATCAAAATATGCACTGCTGCCTGATAAAAACAGAATAGTCTCTTCACATTCGTTGAGCAACGACAGTTAACTCTTAATACGTATTGTGAGGATGATGTAATGAATATCTTACTTTATGGGAGAGTCACCCAAAAATGAAGATTCTGACATCATCTACCTCGTGTTGTTCCAAATCGGCCTGCTCTTTTTCCATGGAGAGTTTAGTAGTATAATCAAAGCAGATTCCAAAACAACAAAAAAGCAGCACAGAAGCAAACGCTGCAACTTAGTAAAACCTGAGGGTGAGTTAATAATTTCTTTGCTTTTGGGTGAACTATTCTGTAGCGTTTCAGTATTATGTGCATTTGAAAGATCTTAGTTCGTTTTGATTTTTATGACCAAAGCAGGTGAGCTTTCCATCTGCTATATGACACATCAGACAGCCAATCAGGAGCAAGACCGTTTCAGCATTGTTGTTGCCAAGGGTCTTTACCTCTATATCTGACAGACATGACTTTCCTACACAGACTTCATACTGTGGTAAAACACTTTCAAAATAAGTTAAATTTATCCATATGTATAATTCTTGCCTATAGGATCCATATGCTTATCACCTTGGTTAAATCAGTGCTAAACCAATATTATTATTGGTATATAATGTAATATTACAGCATATTATCACAATATACTGTAATATTAAAAAAAGTTTACAGATTCTGTCCAGCCTTGTAGATGTAGATATGTTTTCAGAAGCTTTGTGATTTACCAGCATCATGTCGCAGAATGTCAGCTGTTCACACATTCATTCATCCGCTTTTCCGGGGCCGGGTCACGAGAGCAGCAGTCTTACGAGAGAACCCCAGACTTCCCTCTCCCCAGACACTTCCTCCAGCTCCTCCATTCCAAGGCATTCCCAGGCCAGCCGACAGACATAGTCCCTCCAGCGTGTCTTGGGTCTTCCCCAAGGCCTCCTCCTGGTGGGACATGCCTGGAACACTTCCCTAGGTAGGTGTCCAGGAGGCATGCCCGAGCCACCTCAGCCAACTTCTCTCAATGTGGAGGAGCAGCGGCTCTACTCTGAGCTCCTCCCGGGTGACTGAGCTCCTCACCCTATCTATAAGGTTGCGCCCTGCCACCCTGCGAAGGAAACTCATTTTGGCCGCTTGTATCCGAGATCTTGTCCTTTCAGTCATGACCAAAGCTCATGACCATAGATGAGCGTAGGAATGTAGATTGACCGGTAAATCGAGAGCTTTGCTTTTCGGCTCTGCTCCTTCTTTATCACAACAGGCCGGTACATCGACCACATTACTCGCTGCACCAAATCCGCCTATCAATCTCATGTTCCATCCTTCCCTCACTCATAAACAAAACCCAAAGATATTTGAACTCGTCCACCTGGGGTAAGGACATTCCTCCAACCTGAAGATGACAAACCACATTTTTCCGGTGGAGCACCATGGCCTCGGACTTGGAGGTGCTGATTCTCATCCCACTCGGCAGCAAACCGGCCCAGTGCATGCTGAAGGTCCATGTTTGATGAAGCCAACAGAACAACATGGGCTATAGGGGGTCGCTGTTCACACAGTTGCAATAAAAAAGAAAATATTTTGTTAAACATAACACTTTAAAATGAATAGTTCACCCAAAAGAATTCTGTCATAATTTATTCAGTCTTAAATTGTTTAAAACTTTCATGCATTTATTTCTTCTTTCTAAGACCATTGAACGCCACTGACTTTTGTTAAATCTGTAAATAAAAAATAATTTGAAAACTTTTGTTGCACAGAATGTCATATCTTTGAAATGACAACAGAATTGTTTTTACATTTTTGGGTGATTACTGTAAACTAGCCGAATTTGTTCGAGAGAACATTTTCAGACTGTGTGTGAGGTTGAGTATGTGTGTGCGAGTGTGGATGGATGGATACACATAAGCTTTAGCCAAGCCACCAGCCGACCACATGAAAGCCCAGCACTGGGAGGAGGAATTTTAATGTGGCAATGGGAACAATGGTTTGTACTGGGGGAGGAAAATGACAAGGAACAGAGTCTTTCCAAGTTAAAAATGATTCATTAATGACATTACCACAGTCTCTGTATGATGCTAACTTATACTGTAAATAGGAATACATTTAACCGCCTTTTATTGGAACAGAGCTCATGGCTCACTGCTTGCTGTCTGTTCAGCGCTGAACATGTGAATGGAGTAAACTCACTGACATTCCACCTACAGCTAATTCAATTAATTTGAATACATTAAGAGCCTCTCGGTTCAGTCACAATTGAAGCTACTGCTCAAAGTGGCAGTTATCTGTAAACTCAAGGCATTCGCGGTGAGCATATATTCAGCATTGCATTGCAGTGAAACGTCTCTGAAAAATCAAAGCAAAAGCAGTAATGTAAACACAGACTTGAAGAAGGAGGACAGATCTGAAGGGGGGTGTGGCACAATCACACAAATTGTCTTCATCTGTCTGAATTGCTTCTCAATTCTCTGTCTAGGGAATACATGTTACAAATACCTTAAAAACAGAAAAAAGGGAGGCCTGGATATCAGTAAATAGAAGTTCACTGTATATACAAGTCAGCATTAGTGTTGAGACCTTTTGATGTGGTTTTCAAAAGCCCTGATGTACTGGAGGGCACCCAAAATAATCTAAAATAAACTAATATCTTACAAGATTTGACACAACGTTTTCATTAAATACTGGAAGCAATCTTCCAATCCTCCGTAATAATACAATGCTTCAAATCGCATGAATAAAAGTAGTGAACAGTAACTAGTCTATACTATACTAATAATAGTAATCTATGCTATTTATTCATGTCAAGTCCTGTTTTCCGCCCGGTCCAGATGTCACAGTATTCAAATATTCTAAGCATTTGCTTGCACTTGACAGCAAAAGAAATGTAAAAATAAAACACTGATGGTGTACACTGAGGCTTTTTGTCTTTTTATGTGCTCACCATTTAATGTTTAAAGCATGTTTGCATGACAAAAACAGCATCTGTTAAAATGTTCACACTGCTTCTGAAACGTGCAAGAAGCAAGATAAATCTGCTCAATAATATCTATATGTATCGACTGTTCTTATATATACATATTTAACTCTGTTTAAAGAGATAGTTCACCCAAAAAATTTAATTATGCCATCATTTACTCACCCTTCACTCACCTATTTGAGTTTCTTCTGTTGAACACAAAAGAAGATATTTTGAAATGCTGGTAGCTGGCACCCATTCACTTTCTTTTTCTTTTTTTCTACTATAGAAGTTGATAGGTTCTTTATGTTAAAATATCTTCTTTTGTTTTCAGCAGAAGAAAGACTATCTTAAAGGTTTAAAACCACACGAGGTGGAATAAATGATGAGGTAATAGTTTTTGGGTGAACTATTCTCTTAAGGACCACATTTCAGTCCAAAAATCCTAATTATTTCCAAGTTTAATTCATTATTCTTTGCCATTGTCCTTAAAACTGTAACACTTTATAATAACTGCACACTATGAATCATTTATTAAGCACTAGTAAATAGTTAATTTATCATTTGTTAAGCATTACCTCTACATTAATAGACATTAGTAAGCAATTTATAACTACAGCAGCAAATGCTGTGTTCTTGACTCATATAAGCACATGCATAATGTGCTTAAGGATTGTATTTTCATACCTAGTTAATGATTCATTTTTTACTACTAAATTAAATATTGCATTATTTACAAACCAGTTATTTAGAAGAAGTTGGTGGTTTTTAGGATCATTCAGAGTAAGTAAATGATTAATATACGATTCAAATAAACATTAAAATATCTTATTATTTAGACTTATTATTCAAGTTTTTTTTATACCAGAAATGACACAGGCCTCTCCCAAGAGATAATTAGAAAAGAGACATCATTGTAGAAAAAAAAAAAAAAAAAAAAAAAAATATATATATAATATATATATATATATATATATATATATATATATATATATATATATATATATATATATACTGTATATATTTCTCAACTTTTATTTACCTTCAAACAAAAGTGGCAATAAGAATTTGCCAAGTGTACAGTTGAAATCAGAATTATTAACGCCCCCCAAGCCCCCTTAACTAGCTTAGTTAGATTAACTATGTAGAATAGGGTAATTAGGCAAGTTACTGTATAATCATTTTCATCATCATTCTCATTTTCATCATCATCAAGACACTTCTATACAGCTTAAAGTGACATTTAAAGGCTCTAGGAACTAGGTTAACTAGGCAGGTTAGGGTAATTAGGCAGGTTATTGTATAATGATGGTTTGTTCTGTAGACTATAGAAAAAATATAGCCTAAAGGGGCTAATAATATTGACCTTAAAATAGTTTTAAAAAATTAAAAACTGCTTTTATTCTAGCCAAAATAAAACAAATACGACTTTCTCCTGAATAAAAAAATATTAAAATATTAAATACTGTGAAAATGTCCTTGCTCTGTTAAACATCGTTTGGGAAATATTTATAAAAGAAAAAAAAATTCAAAGGGGGTTTAATAATTCTGATTTTAACTGTATATATACAGTATTGACATATAATTGTCATTTTAATTTTAGTTAAGATCAAAGTTGAATTCATTAATTCATTTCTACCTCAATGAGGCCTATTTTATCATCTAGCACCAAAGGCCTCACAAATCCATCTGCCCTGTCTAGATTCTGACACTGATAAGCTCCTACACGAAGAGTAATCAGCCAATAGGGGGAGAAAACAGTGGAACGGGTTGCACAGAATGTCTTGTTATCTCTAGTCAAAACACAAACACTGGACTACGAGAAACAATGGAGGCCTTGCTAATTTGTAAAAGCAGTTTCTGTCCAAAACTAACTCATTCAATCAGGCTTTAGTGGCAGCAGTGGCATAGAAATACAGTGTCTGGATGGAGGTAAGTGATCCATCGGCATGTCTGTGTGTGATTGAGCAGCTGGAGCTCTTCTGATGACACAAACAGCCTGAAGCACAAA